>CM038678.1:66486146-66678534 GCA_021605205.1 Aegilops longissima | reverse complement strand
CAACAGCCGACAAAGGTCGGCGAATGGAGGCCACCATCGAGTCTCGCCGGCTTTGCCAGCGGCGACACTCGCGACAACCCGACTACGCCGCTGCGCGGCAAGGCGACAAAACGCGAGCGGTGGCGGCGAAAACCTGTGAAAGTGCAACCACCATGCACTCTCCACCCGAAGGCCAAGATCGCCAAATCGTCGGATCCACCTCGACAGCGACTCCGTGTCGCCGGACCCACGAGCTCGTCGCGATCAGCGCCAAGTTCTTCACGAGCGACGGCAAGAAGGCGCTCGAACTGCGCGCGGCGCCCGAAGAAGCGCGGCGTCAATCCGACTAAGCGGCTGGGCCCTCTGTCGACATGCATGCGCCCGAAGAACGAGCGACTTGCCGTGCGTGGTAGGCTGCCTGCGTTCACTTTCGTGAGCTGCGGCAAGTCGATGGCCCAGCAAGAAGAATTTCAAGCTAGGCGTGCGAGAGAAATGCGGCGACAAGGCGCATCCGTCGGAGTTCCTCGGCATCTACACCATTGCGGTGCAAGCTGCGGGGCGAGGCGACAAGATTACGGCCAACTACTTCCGGCGGTACTCAAGCCCAATGTCGAGATCTTGGCTCATGCACTTGCGGACAACTCCATATCCTCTTGGGCAGATCTGTGCCATCGGTTTGTCGGCGCCTTCACGAGGCAGCCACAAACCCCATAGCCAAGAAGCGACCTTCATCTGCTAGCCGGAAGGAAGGAGAACCCCTGCGCAAGTACATTGGAGATTCAGCCGTGTGCGGCACAACATCCCGGATGTCCACCTGCGCGGTGATCGGCGCGTTCCATCGAGCGTCGCGAAACCGCGAGATCGGGAGGAGATGGCGATGTGCAAGATCGAAGATGTCGGTGAGCTATATGCCTGGCCGACAAGTGTGCGCGTCTTTGAGGAAGGAAGACTCCCGGAGAGAATGCGAAGCGGCGGGATCGATAGTGAAGAGCAGCCCGGCAAAGAAAAGCGGCGGCGAACAACAGGAAGAAGAAAGGCAAAGATGTGCTAGTTGTTGAGCAGTCCGGCAGCGAAGGTGGCGCCAAGAAAGCCAAAGTTGGTAGCTCCGGCAAGGAGGTTGCCGCGAACACCAATTGCTAAGGCTGTGGCGATCGCCGACAAGCGGGGCGGCTCAATAAGCGATATTGTAAGATCCACCGCACCAAGGGCCATGACCTCGAGCTGCAAGAAGTTCGAGTAGCTTGTTGAGCAGCGAAGGCTGAATCTGGCGTGACAAGGAGAAGGCTCGGAAGGTCTTTGGAGGAGCCAGCAAAAAGCGTCCGGTGAGGAGGGCGCGCGGCAAGGCCAAGCAGCGGCAGGAGACAGACCTCCTCGCGACGCGACAAGCATGAAGATGGCGGCGATGAAGACATGGATGATGATGAGACCGATGAGCAGGAGTTCGAGAAAGCCACGAGAGGTCTTGTGCGTTGGGCGGTGCTTCTGCATACTTCACACCGCCAACTCAAGCGATGGATGCGGGAAGTCAATGCGGCGAGAACCATCCATCGAGTCCGCAAGCCTTTGAAATGGTCGGCCGCCTATCATCTTTGATATTGAGGACCACCTGATCGCATCACTGCGGTCGGGATGCTTGCCGATGTTGGTTTCACCAACTATCCGCAACCTCAAGGTCACTAAGATGCTAGTTGGCGGCGGGGCTGGCTTGAACCTGATCTCCTCTGCTGTACTCCGAAACTCCGGATCCACGGCGAGCTCGAGAGACGGCACATTCAAGGAATCAATCCGGGAAGGAGCAAGCGAAGGAAAGATAACGTTGCGGAGACATTTGGCAGCGAGTTGAACTTCGGGACCGAGAGGTCACTTTTGGCGTTGCTGATTTTCCATTGCCTTACAATGGGATACTTGGCGTCCAGCACTTCGCCAAGTTCATGGCAGCCTCTCACTATGCATACAACTTCTGAAGATGCGGGCCCGATAAGTGTCATCTCTGTCCTGGCGACAAGAAGGATGCTCTTATCTGCGCCGACAAAATCTATCGGGAAGCGACAGCGCAGCGAGATCACAAGTCACTTGCCGCTGAAGCTCCGGGCGAAGAAGAAGACCAAGTCCGGCAAGAGTTACGATGCCCACTCCGGCAAGCGCACCTCTTGGTGCTGCGCTACCGTCGAGGCGCACCATCGAGCTCCACCGGCAAGTGCAAGAAGGCGATGGCAGCTCCACGAGAGACCAAGAAGGTGTCCGCCAAGGAGGGGCGGCACTGGTGGTACCTTCACCATCGATTGCCACTCTTGACCCTAAATAGGAAGCGCTCGTTGCTTTCCTGCGGCTAACGTCGGCGTGTTTGCATGGCAACCGTCGACATCCCGGTGTTCCCGGAAAGTAATTGAGCACCATCTTGCTATGCTTTCTCATGCGCGGCCCGTCAAGCAAAAAAGTCGAGAAGCAGGCGGTGGGCGCCAGAGTTCATCGCGAAGAAATCAAGAAATTGGAAGCGGCGGGCCTTGTCGGAGGTGCTCCATCCTCGTGGTTGTCAATCCTGTAGTCGTGCGTAAGGCAAGCGGAAAATGGAGGCTTTGTATCGACTTTACCGATGTTAATAAAGCTTGTCCCAAAGACCCATTTCCTTGCCGCGCATCGATCGGATTATTGACTCCACGGCGGATGTGATTTTCTTTCATTTCTTGATGCATACTCGAGGTACCATCAGATCTTCATGGCGAAGAGGATGAGGAGAAGACGCATTTATCACCCCATGTGGCACATACTGTTTTGTCACGGATGCCTTTCGGTTTAAAGAATGCTGGTTCAACATTTGCAAGAGTAGTTCATCACGCTTTTGAGCCGCAAATACAGAAATGTGGAAGCCTACATGGATGACATAGTGGTCAAAAGCAAGGACAGGGCAACTCGATTCAAGATTTAGATGAAACCATTGTGAATTTCGCAAAGATCAACCTCAAGCTCAACCCGAGAAGTGCGTGTTTGGAGTCCCCTCGGCAAGCTTCTCGGGTTCTTCATCTCGGCGGGGAATTGAAGCCAATCCCGACAAGATCAAGGCCATTGAGCAGATTGAAGCACCAAAGCGCGTCAAGGATGTCACGAAGACTTGCGGTTGCGTAGCTGCTCTCAGCAGGTTTATCTCTAGGTCTGCTGGTAGCGCCCTGCCATTTTCAAAATATTGAAAAAGGCAGGTCAATGAAATGGACTCGAGAGCGGAGGCTGCGCTGCAGGACTTAAAGAGATACTGTCCTCCACTCCAATACTTGTCGCACCTAAGCCACAAGAGAAGTTGCTGCTATATATAGCGGCAACCAATCAAGTGGTTAGTGCTGCGTTAGTAGCGGAGAGGGAGGCGGATGATGAGCCGGCAACCACGGCAGAGGCATCCAGCGACAAGCAAGGAACTTCACCGACAAGCTCTAGTCCCGACAAATATGGGTCTGCGCGGGCGTATGAGAGGATGCAGAAAAGGATGGTGCAGCGCCCAGTTTATTTTGTCGGTTCCCTTCTGCGAGGGGCTAGGTCAAGGTACTCGGGTGTGCAGAAATTGCTTTCGGCCTTCTCGTGGCCTCGAGAAAGCTGCCCCATTACTTTCAGCACATGAGATCACGATCGTCACTCGCTTTCCGCTGAAGAGGATCTGCAAAATCCGGAAGCAGCAGGCAGGATTGTCGGTGGGCCTTTGGAACTGTCAAGCTTTGGTCTCAAGTTTGAGAGCACCTCAACTATCAAAGCGAGCATTGGCGGAGTTCATAGCAGAATGGGCGCCAACACAGGATTAAGAAATTCGAAGCGAGCATCCCGTCAAGGAAGCAAGCAAAGATTGGCTAATGTACTTTGATGGTGCCTTCTCACTGCAAAGCGCCCGTCTTGGGCGTGCTGCTTGTCGCACCCACGGAGAGCACCTCAAGTACATAGTCGGATGCACTTTCCCAAGGAGCAAGCAACAAACAATCTGCAGTATGAAGGTTTGCTTGCGGTCTCGAGATCATGATGGACCTTGGGATCAAGAAGCTCATTATCGGGGGTGACTCACGGCTTGTCATCCGCCAAGTTAACAAAAATTATCGAGTCCGTTGATGGAGGCTTATGTTGATGAAGTGAGAAAGCTAGAAGAGCATTTTGATGGCTGCAAATGGAATATGTTCCAAGAGCTCGAGCGACATTGCGATGGCTCGTCAAAGTCGCTGCACTTAAGTTACACAATGGAACCAGGGATTTTGTGCTCAAGCTGACTCAACCGTATAACGCCATCAAGCTGGACAGAACAAGAAGAGGAACTTGATTTACGGTGACTATTTTCGGCGAGCTTCCGAAGCCGCCGCCAAGAAGATCCCAAGATCAACACCAATACTTTGAGGAGCGGTCTGCTCAAACAAGCCCAAGGGTTTGTTTCGTTGAAGCGAGCGCTCCCGACAAGTTTTGTTCGGCAAGCTTGCGAGGAACGTCAAGCTCGGCTGAGCCGCAGAGTTCTCGCCGTGAAGCGGATGTTCCGCAGCAGCGAATATGCCTTTAGTCCTTGTTGTCGAGCCACAAGCTCCAGCATGGGCACAGCAGATTGTCTGTTTCCTTGAGACGGAGAACTTCGAAGAGCAAGAAGAAGCGGAAAGAGTAGCACGACACTCAAGTATGTACCAGTTTATCGACAACACCTTTATGCATGAAGAAGACTCAACGGTGAAATTGAAGTGTATTCACGGGAAGATGGATAGAAGCTGTTGGCGAGATACATGGAGGCATATGTGGTCACCACATTGGCGCAAGAGCACTTGCCGCAAAGCTTTCGGCAAGGTTTCTTTTGGCCGACAGCCCTCCGGATGCAAGCTTGCACAAGTAACCAAGTGTGAAGCGTGCGGTTCCATTCCAAGCAGATACACCAGCTGCTCGGGCTCTCCATACGATCCCTTTATCCTGGCCATTTTCGATGCGGGGCTCGACATCCTCGCCCCTTTCCCGAGCTGTCGGGGCTTTGAGTACTTATGCGTTGCAATCGACAAGTTCACAAAGTGGCGGAAGTGGAAGCAGTGAGGAAGGTGACAGCACGATCGGCGATCAAGTTCTTGGTCGATTGTTTGCCGTTTGAATTCCTAACAGGATCATCACCGACAGCGATGCGCAATTCACGAGTCGCACCTTCATGCGATCGTCCAAGATCTTGGCACCAAGGTCTACTTAACCTCGTTGCTCATCCAAGAAGTAATGGTCAAGCGGAGAGGGCAAATGTTGAAGTGCTGCAGGGATCAAGACGAGAACTTTCGACGAGCTGCACAAGTCGGAAGAAACTGGATTGAGGAGCTGCGGTGGTTCTTTGGTCGATCAGGGCGACGCCGTCGAGCCACTGGCCAGGCACCTTTGCTCTAGTCTATGGAGCAGAGGCAGTTCTCCCCACGGAACTCGTATACGGGTCACCTCGAGTGCTCGCTTATGATGAGCTCGAGCAAGAGCAGTTGCGACAAGATGATGCATTGCTCCTTGAGGAGGACCGTCTTCAGGCTGTTGTTCGAGATGCTCGATATTAGCAAGCTTTGCGCCGCTACCATAGCCGCAAAGTTAGTGCCAGAAGTCTCGAGGAAGGCGACCTTGTTCTTCGGCGCGTTCAGTCCACCAAGAATTCCAACAAGTTGACGCCGAAGTGGGAAGGCCCTTATCGGGTGAAACGAGTCACTAGGCCTGGTGCTGTCTGCCTTGAGACCGAAGATGGCATTCCGGTGAGCAACTCCTGGAACATCGAGCATCTTCGTAAGTTTTACCCGTAGGGCGCGGTTGCCGAAACCTGTTCCGGCAACCACCTTTTGTACAAGTCTTGCCGATGTTGCATGTAATCCTTTGTACAAAGCCGGGCGCAGATCCCGTGCATAAGTAAAGCTCACGTGCTCCGCACATCTTGTCAATTTCATGCTTTCATCATTTTATTGCATGTGTTATCTGACACTTTGTGCAGCACCTACACCCGGTAAGCAATAACGAGCATGAGGCTCCATAACTATTTTCTCTTCTTTCTCTTTCTCAAGTAAAGGAAGGTTCCTCGCCCACAAGTTAGCGGGGAAGGAGAAGATAATGGTGTGGGCCACCAAGCGTCGCTCGAAGAAGTTTCGCCTTACCGGGAAGCAAACGACACAAAAGCTAAGTTGTCAAAAATTGGGCAACCAGCTTTTAAATTTTTAAGTTATCTTCCTCGAACGACCGTACTTTGTATGGAAAACCTGTGCGCGGAGGAACCAACTCGTGGCTAGCTGCGCCCTTACTTTGTTTGAGTCCGCTCAACAACTTAAGTGAGCTGCAACTAGTTGCGACAAGGTTGCTTGTCGGAGCGGCACCGCCAGACAGGCTCTTGACGTTCAAGACTCGGCGCTTCATGACAAGGTTCCTCATGGCAAGTTCCCTAAAAGCGTGGGAAAAAATATACAAAGGAAGGAATCAAGTAAAGGAAATAACATAGCAATTACTACCCAAAATAGAGTTATATTACAAGATAGCTTGTCGCAGCTCTAATAGATTGTTTTCATAACATGACCAGCAGCGACAAGGAAAAGATAAAATGGGCGGTCTAATCTACGCGGTCGCCATCAACCCTCTTGATCCCGCTCACCCTGTCCACAATGGGTGCGACAAGGGTCTTGAGCGCCTCCACATCAGCATCCGGCGGCAAGGACTTGAGGACGTTGGTGAAGCTAAGGCCTGGATTGCGGAAAGCCACCTTCATCAGCACCTTCTGAAGAGCTCCCGCACAGATTTGGCGCGACTCATCGGCCAGCTGCTTTGGGATCTCTTCCCGGAGTCGTTGGAGGGCCGTCACTACGCCCTTGAAGAACAAGCTGAGCTTGGCGCTGGGTTGGAGGTGCTCGTCGGAGGAGTACCCGAGATCCACCATCCCCAGCTCCGTCAGCTCCCTGTCGATGGCGGCGGCAACATTCACGAGACCCTCGGTCCAGTGCTCCACATTCTCCTGAAGGTGTTCAGGCGGCAGAGCACTTCGCCAGCAGCGCCTCGTCGGCCTTGATCTTCACCAACAAGGCCACCTCCGCTCCTTGGCGCCGTCCGGCGTCGGCATCAAGGTGGTCGACTTCAGCTCGAGATCGCGTTGGAATCCTTGGCGGCGCTGAGCTCCTTGCTCCTCTCTGCGAGGCGGCCCTGCAGCTCGCCAAGAGTGTAAGCGTCCTTCTACTTTTCGTGCTTGAGTGCAGCAAGCTCCTCGCCGCTCTTACGGAGATTGGCCTCCAGCTGCGTCACCTTCGTCTCCAGCTCCTTCTTGGCGGCTTCAGCTGCGGCGGCGTCCTTTGCTTCCTTGAGCCCGCCAAATGTCGCTTTCGCGTAAGCTCCTCCTCATGGTTGTCAAGATTGATCTTCCGCTGCGCCAGCTCGCCTTCCTGCAGACAGCTTCTCGGTGGCAAGCCGTTGTTGCTCTTCAACCTCAGCCTTCTCGAGGATGAAGGCTTTGCGCGCCTCAACGATTTGCTCCCGCTCCTCTGCCAAAGACCGGAGAGCTTCCTGATGGAGGCCCCGGAGCTCCTCCGCGCGCTTCTCAATGTCTGCTCCCGCCTTCGCGACAAGCGCTTCTCGGGATTCCAGCTTGGCTTGTCGGGCGCGGTAGAGTGATAGAAGCTTCCGCAGCAACTGCTCCTCCTCAGACTGGTCGCTGCTACTGCTTGGCGCGTCGACCAGCGTCAGCCCAGCGGAGGCGGGCAGCTCTTCGTCAAAGGTTTCTCCTTCGACCGGCGCCTGGCTCGGCGCCCGTGGAAGCTTGATGAAGACGCCATCGCCGGCCTTCAGATAGGCGCCAGGCTGAGGCTCTTCGGAGCCTGGCGCAGTGGCAGCGGCGGAGGGATCAGCGGTCGGTGTAGCGTCTGGCGCTCCTGCGGCCTCAGGGCCGTCAGTGCGATCGCCAGACCCCTCGCCAGCTTCTGCGGCGGCAGCCTTGGCGGCCTCTTCGCCGGCAGGGTCATCAGCGCCGGCTTCTTCCTCGGCAACGACGGTGTCGTCAGTGTTGCCGCGCGTTTCCTCCTCGCCGGCGACCTCAGTCTCCATCGGCTCTGCGGCGGATGGATCTGACGACCAGAAAATGAAGAAAAATCAAGCAGATATTCAAAGAGAAAATCAGAAGAAAAAGAACCCAAGGGAAATTTTCAGGCAAGAGGATTACCTGCACTTGGATCTGCAGCCATGGTCTCAGTTACCGAAGGGTCGCTGGCGTCGCCCCTTGCCGGAGGACTGACCCTTGCCGGAGATGCCTCCCTTGCCGGAGAACGCTCCCTTGCCGGGGGATCCTCCCTTGGCGGTGTAGTTGAAGCAGATGGCATGTCAGGAGCGGCTTCAGGGCACTCCTGGTGGGGCTGCTCTGCTCCTACACAAATCAACAGTCAGATATCAGCAAAGGAAGAGCACCCATGCACGCCTGAAAGCAAGAAGTAAACCATATACTTACGCTGGGGGCTGCGCTGGGGGCTGCTTTGTGGAAGAGTCGCCGGGTCCGGCAAGGAGGTCTTGGACGCGCCTCCTGCTGCTGCGGTGGGTTCGTCCTCGACGACAATCACCGGGGTCTTGGCCCTCTTCGATGCTCTCTGGGCCAGCGTCCTACAAAGGAATGGGTTCAGAATGAAGCAGATCAGATACAAGACAAAGCAACAAATTGAAGAATTACAAGTACAGCAAGGAATCTTACTCTTCTTCTTCCTCGGAGCTGAGCGCGGAGAGATCAAATTCCGGTTCGCCTCCGGTGCGACGAGCTGGAAGAGTAGGTTCCCTTGGCCGCCGTGCGGGTGCAGGAGCTGTGGTCCCAGAAGGCCCCGCTCCGGTTGCCGCAGCGGCGTGAGTTGCTCCCGCGGCAACAGTGCTTGCCGCGGTGGAGCGCGTCGCGCGGCGCGACGGCTGTTGGCCCGTCTGCCGCCCCGCTACTTCCCCGGCCTTGCGGAGACGCCTTCTTGGAGCTGGGGGCTCTGCTCGCGGCAAGCTGTCTGAAGGTGGGGAGGAGGCGCCCTCGGCGGGCTCGCTCGGCTCAACTTCGGGCTCGGCATGCTCTTCCTCGCCGGCAAGCTCCTCTCGATCGACAAGGCTTGCCGCCTCTGCTGCCTCTGCCTCCTCCACGGTGAATCCAAACTCGCCTGCGGCAGCAGCTGCTGCCGCCTCTTCCAGCCTGGTGGCGATGCGCTGCATCTCGTCATCAGTGGTGTCGCGGGTGAGGCCCTTTTGCTCATCGGGGCGGATCGGCACTTCTTCCAAGCTATCGAAGAACACCCGCACGACGTCATCTGCAGGCTCTTGCCAGGTTGGAACAATTCCATGCGAGTCGCTGCGGCATCATTGCACGGATGCGGTCGGCGAGGAATTGTTGCACAATGGAACGACTCCCTCGGCAACCTGAACCATTCGGGATGATCGAGTCGTGTTTGAACAGCTCCAGAGCATCGCATCCAACTCCAAGGCGGTGAAATTGAAGTTGAGGCCCGGCGCAGCCTCATGATATCCGCTGCATTACGGAACTCCCAAGCAGGTCTCCTCCTCTCCTGCAAGGGCGTCTGGCGGCGAAGGAAATCTGCGCCAGGGCGCCTCTGATGAGTCCGGCAAGCCTGAGGCGCAGGATCCGGGTGACGGCAATCTTCAATCTAGCATCTTCCGGCGCCAAGTTGCTCCAATCGTTGCCGCGCACTATTGGGGTTTGGCGCTGGGCGGTAAATGGCTGCGGGTTCTCCTCTACAATCCAACACCAATCTGCCCTCCATTCCTCCCACTTGCTGCGGAGCTCTCCCTCCAGATAGGCTTCCTTCTTGCCGATCCTTGAGATCCAAGCGATTCCTCCGGCAAGAGGCTCTCCTCTCTCTACTCGAGGCATGAAGAAATGGCGGAAGAGGGCTACGTTTGGGTGGACTCCGACAAAGTTTTCGCAGAGATGTGCGAAAACTGCCATGGTCAAGACAGCATTGGGGGTGAAGTCAAGGAGGCGGAACCCGTAGGTGTTCATGATGTCGCAGAAGAATTCAGAGAAAGGCGGGCAGAGCCCGCAGTAGAAGAAGAGCGCGAAGAAGGGATACCGCTCGGCCGATTCGAATCTGGCGGCCGAGAGTACCTTCGTGCGCGGATGCGCTCGCGTCTCCGTCGACCGAAGATGTAGTAGTACTCCCTCGGCTCCTTCGGCGAGCTGGGGGAAGATAACCCGCTCCTTGCGCAGCGCCCGCGAGCAGCTGCGCCTCGGCCGACTTCACGCCCTTCCCTTCTCGGCTTTGAGCCATGGCGGAGGTAGTGGGGAGATCGGCGGCGTTGGTGGCGGCGTTGGTGGTCTTGGTGGCGATGAAGGGCGCTGCTCTCTTCGGCCTTGGGAAGAAGGGGGAGCAGCGGAGGTTTTTAGAGATTGGACAGCAACTGGCAAGGTGGGCGAACTGCCCCTGCTTCATCTGCTTATAAAGAGGGAGGGGGCGGACGTTCCGCTTTTCCTAATAAAGAAACCCACCACGATCTATCCCACGCTGCCGCATTTGACGTGTGCCGTTCGTGGGGGACGTGGTGGGTCCGGAGTGAGTTATGGCGTGACCCAGGCCGCGCGTGCCCGTGCCCTGTTTTGGGCCTGGCCCAACAGCGCTCGGCACCGTGTGTGGCCCAGGCCCGGGGGCTCCTGTCGGTGTACTAGAGTAGGGGTACCCTAGTATCCCGGACTTGTGCACGGGCAGTCGCAGCACCCCGCGGCAAGGCTTGCCTGGTGACTGCCAAGGTCCTCCGTGGTTCCTTTGGAGCCATTCAAGAACAAAGTATTTAAGCCAAGGAGACAAGGCCCGGCAAGAGGAGCTTGCCGGAAGGCCAACAAGGCACTTAGGAGACAAGGCCCGGCAAGAGGAGCTTGCCGGGAAGGCCCGATGGCGACAAGCTTACGGGCGCGGCAAGGCGACGACCATGAAAGGCGCTTGCCACGGCAGGCTACCACGTCAGTAACTACGCTCCAAAGACATCCACCAGCGTGTCGCCAGGATCTTTCGGTAGCGCTGTGGCAAGAAGAGGTGCAGCCAGCGGGGCGCGGTGGCAAGTGGTGCTGACAAGATTGCCATCGTGGCAAGCGGTGGCGTCCCTGACGGTCCCTTTCCGCACTGCTTAGGGGACATAGACGGGCAATTAATGGCTTTGTCCCCTGCCGTCAGGGTTAGGTATGTTACACTGTACAAGTAGATGTACCAACCATGACTCCTTTTATGTTTTGCCCTTGTCTACGTTGCCACCTGCCGGAGACCCTTGAGCATATAAAAGGAGGCCCATGCATAGCGTGAGGGGGTTCGGTTCATTCGAAACCAGAGAACACTCACGCTAGGTCTTGTAGCTCTCAGCGCTCCCTAGCAAGAACACAATACAATCAGACAAGCAGCAGTAGGAGTATTATCTCTCCGGAGAGCTCCGAAGCTGGGTAAACTGCTCGTGTGCTTCGCCTCGATCTGCTCTTCGTGCGACCTCCGCCCCCCACCGAACCGAAAGGGGCTCGGTCCGCCGGTCCCATAGGTGTTCGTGGGTCCGATCAGCTTCCCCGACAGATCTCAGTCTCACCGAGATGGGATTGTAATCTCTCTGTGTATGTGCACTATCAAAATCGGTCTCACCGAGTTTGAGCAATCGATACTACCGAGATTACAATGCAAACTCTCTGGTTAACTTATTATCAAAATCGGTCCCACCGAGTTTGATAATCGGTCAAACCGAGTTTGCCTGACCAACTCTGTGGAAAGCTTATTACCAAAATCGGTCCCACCGAGTTTGTGTAATCGGTCTTACCGAGATTATGTTATGCCCTAACCCTAACCGAATCGGTCCCACCGAGTTGCATTCGATCCACGAAAACCCTAACGGTCACATTATTTGCTAAATCGGTCGACCGAGTTTAACGATTCGGTCCCACGAGTTTGGTAGATTGTGTGTAACGGTTAGATTTTGTGTGGAGGCTATATATACCCTCCACCTCCTCTTCATTCGTGGAGAGAGCCATCGACTGAACCTACACTTCCAAACATCCTATTTACGAGAGAGAACTACCTACTCATGTGTTGAGGCCAAGATATTCCATTCCTACCATATGAATCTTGATCTCTAGCCTTCCCCAAGTTGCTTTCCACTCAAACCCTCTTTCCACCAGATCCAAAACCTATGAGAGAGAGTTGATTGTTGGGGAGACTATCATTTGAAGCACAAGAGCAAGGAGTTCATCATGAACACACCATTTGTTACTTCTTGGAGAGTGGTTTCGCCTAGATTGGCTAGGTGTCACTTGGGAGCCTCCGACAAGATTGTGGAGTTGAACCAATGAGTTTGAAAGGGCAAGGAGATCGCCTACTTCGTGAAGATCTACCGCTAGTGAGGCAAGTCCTTCGTGGGCGACGGCCATGGTGGGATAGACAAGGTTGCTTCTTCGTGGACCCTTCGTGGGTGGAGCCCTCCGTGGACTCGCGCAACCGTTACCCTTCGTGGGTTGAAGTCTCCATCAACGTGGATGTACGATAGCACCACCTATCGGAACCACGCCAAAACATCTGTGTCTCCAAATTGCGTTTGAATCCTCCAATCCCTTCCCTTTACATTCTTGCAAGTTGCATGCTTTATTTTCCACTGCTCATATACTCTTTGCATGCTTGCTTGCTATATGTTGTGAATGTTAAACTTGTGCCTAAACTCCACTCAAACTTTAAAGAAACTTAAAAACTGCAACTTTGGTACTTAGTGTCTAATCACCCCCCCCCCTCTAGACACCTCTTCTCAAGGTCCTACAAGTGGTATCAGAGCTTTGGTCTCCATTGCCTTGGTTTAATCACCATTGGAGGAAGATGGATGCGTCTACTTTGGGGAGTCTTAGACATAGAGTGCCTATTCTTGATGGAGAGTATTTTCGTGAGTGGAAAAATGAGATGCTTGTTATTTTCAATCAATATCATTTTAACAAGTACATTGCTAGCCCTTGTGCACCTTATGTTGATCCTATGCATCCTACCCTTGATGAAGCTATTGACATGACTAGAAATCTTAGAACTGTTAACCTTATCACTAGAGGCTTGCCTAGAAACTTGATTAGAATCTTGCCTACTTTTGAGTGTGCCTACACTATATGGAAATTTCTTGAGGAACGCTTTCCAAATTATTCCTCGAAAAATCTAGATGAGATTCTCTATAAATCTATTGCCTTGAGTAAGATGAATACCAGTGATCCTATGTTTGGTGATCGTCTATTTGAGCTTACAAACCTTATGCGTGCCAAAGGAAATGTTGGTATTATTAGTGACATTATTTCCGAAGCTATAAGAATTCATAGACAAGATTATTGTCAAACTTATTCTAATGAATCACCCTCTCTAGGATTTGATCCACCACATGACGATGTTGAACATGGATACTATGATGAGGATGATGATAGTGACTTCGATCTTGATGATGCAATGAGACATTTTAGTCTTATGCAAATCTTCGGGGATATATGTCAGGAGGAAAGGAATGGGTTCTTGATAGTGGATGTACCGATCACATGACCGGAGATAAAGACATGTTTCGTGAGCTTGCTAAAAATGATGGTCCTCGAAAGTATGTCACTTTCGGTGACAACTCAAAGGGTAAGGTGGTTTGCCTCGGTAAGGTGGCTATATCACATGATAGCTCCATACAAAATGTTATGCTCGTTGAATCTCTTGGTTACAACTTACTTTCAGTATCTAGACTTGCTGATTTCGGTTTCAATGTTCTATTTACTTTAGTAGATTGCCAAGTGTTTCGTCGAGATAATCATAAAATGGTCTTTACTGGTGTGCGTAGAGGTGATCTATGCATTGTTGATTTCACTAAAAAGGCTCAACCTAAAACTTGCTTCATTGCTAAATCCTCAAAAGGCTGGTTATGGCGTGAGCGATTAGGTCATGTTGGTATGCGAAACCTTGACAAGCTTATTAAGGGAATCATATCCTTGGAGTTAATGATGTCATATTTGATAAGGATAGACTTTGCGGTGCTTGTCAAGCGGGTAAACAGGTTGGAGGAAGGCATCCGTGAAGAACATCATGACCACGAAGAGGCCACTCGAGCTACTTCACATGGATCTCTTTGGTCCCAACTCTTACAAGAGTCTCGGTGGAAATTCTTTTGGTCTAGTTATAGTTGATGATTTTTCCAGATTTACGTGGATGTTCTTTCTCGATGATAAATCGCAGGTCCAAAAGATCTTCAAAAACTTCGCTAGGAAGGCCCAAAACCAATTTGAAGTGAAGATCAAGAAGGTTCGCAGCGACAACGGAACAGAGTTCAAGAACGCAAATGTGGACACCTTTCTTGACGAAGAAGGGATTTCACACGAGTTCTCGGCTACGTACACACCTCAACAAAATGGAGTTGTTGAGAGGAAGAACCGGACGCTCATTGAAATGGCGAGAACGATGCTTGATGAGTAAAAGACGCCGAAGGACTTTTGGGAAAAAGCGGTTGAGACAACTTGTCATGCAACAAATCGCTTGTATCTTCAAAAGCTACTCGGCAAGACGGCATACGAGCTACTCACCGGTAACAAACCCCAAGTCGGATACTTTCGAGTATTCGGCTCAAAGTGCTACATTCTTGATAAGCATCATCGTTCTAAATTTGCTCCTAAATCTCATGAAGGTTTCCTACTAGGTTATGGCTCAAACTCTCACACTTACCGTGTCTACAACAATTTCACCCGAAAGGTTGAAGAGACGGTAGATGTGAAGTTTGATGAATCTAACGGCTCATAGTAGAGCAATTGCCAATTGATGTAGGAGACAAAGATCCTTGGAAGCAATCCAAGACTTGTCTATTGGCAAGGTCCGTCCAACGGAGGTGAAGGAGAGTACCTCGTGCGTCCAAGTGGAAGCTTCTACTTCATGACAAGGTGAACCAAGAGTTGATATGGAAGCATCCACAAGTGGGACACGCCAAGATGAAGAAAACGAGGAAGTGCATCAAGATGAACGTCAACAACCTCCTTCTCCACCACGACAAGAGAATGACAACGCCAACAATGAAGAAGGCCAAGAAGAAGAACAAGATGAATAAGATGTTCAACGAAGACCCAAGCAAAAGCTTTCATGAGTTCGAGCAAGAATTGCTAAAGACCATCCCGTCGAGCAAATCTACAATGATATTCAAACCGGGAGAATCACTCGCTCTAAAACTCGTTTAGCTAACTTTTGTGAAAACTATTCTTTCATCTCTAGCATTGAACCTATGAAGGTCGAAGAAGCATTGGAAGATCCGGATTGGATAAATGCTATGCATGAAGAGCTACACAACTTTGAGAGGAACCAAGTTTGGACATTGGTTGAGAAGCCCGACAACAACCACAACATCATCGGTACCAAATGGGTGTTTCGCAACAAGCAAGATGAAGATGGACAAGTAGTTAGCAACAAAGCATGTCTAAATCGCCCAAGGCTACACACAATTGAAGGTATGGACTATGGTGAGACTTACGCCCCCGTTGCTAGACTTGAGTCCATTCGCATCTTACTTGCCTATGCTAATCACCATGATATCACCTTGTACCAAATGGACATTAAAAGTGCTTTTCTAAATGGTGAAATAGAGGAGGAAGTTTATGTTAAAAACCTCCGGCTTTGTTAATCCTAAGAAACCCAATCATGTTTACAAACTTCACAAAGCTCTTTATGGACTTAAACAAGCTCCTAGAGCATGGTATAAATGCTTGACCAAGTTCCTTATTGAAAAAGGCTTTGAAATTGGGAAAATTGATTCTACTCTTTTTACTAAAAGGGTTAATGGTGAACTCTTTGTGTGCCAAATTTATGTTGATGATATTATATTTGGTTCAACTAACCCTCATTTTAGTGAAAAGTTTGGGAAGCTAATGTCGGAGAAGTTTGAGATGTCTATGATGAGTGAACTCAAATTCTTTCTTGGTTTGCAAATCAAGCAAACTAAGGAAGGTACTTTTGTCTCTCAAACAAAGTACACCAAGGACTTATTCAAGAAGTTCAATATGCAAGAATGCAAAGGTATGACTACACCCATGCCTACTAGTGGACATCTTGACTTAACCAAAGATGGTGAACCGGTTGATCAAAAGGTTTATCGCTCTATGATTGGTTCATTTTTATATCTATGTGCTTCACGTCCCGATATTATGCTAAGTGTGCGCATGTGTGCACGATATCAAGCTGCTCCTAAAGAATGTCATCTTAAGGCCATGAAAAGGATAGTGAGATACTTAATCCATACACCAAATTTTGGCATTTGGTATCCTAAGAGGGCCTCTTCGATCTTGTTGGCTATTCCGACTCGGACTATGCGGAGACAAGGTTGATAGAAAGTCCACTTGGTACTTGTCAATTTCTTGGTAGATCTCTTGTGTCTTGGTCCTCCAAGAAACAAAACTCGTATCCTTATCCACCTTGAAGCTGAATATATTGTCGCTGGTTCATGTTGTGCTCAATTACTTTGGATGACCCAAACTCTTAAAGATTATGGGATATATGTGAGACATGTTCCATTGCTTTTTGATAATGAAAGTGCTATCAAAATTAGTCATAATCCTGTGCAACATTCTCGAACTAAGCATATTGAAGTTCGTCATCATTTCATTCGAGATCATGTTGCTAAGGGTGACATTGATCTTAAGCATGTTCGCACCGAAAAGAAATTAGCGGATATATTCACTAAACCTCTTGATGAGAAAGTGTTTTGCAGGTTAAGAGGAGAATTGAACATCATTGATGCTTCAAACTTGGAGTAGAAACTCCATTGGATACATGCAAGACATGAGCTTATGACTAATCCTTGATATTTCTCTTAGGATGAAAAACTTATGTCTTGGATATATTTGTATCTTGCATGTTATCTAACCCATGTAGGTACTTGGTTGAATCAAATTCCATGAGGTTGAAACCTACTCATATCTTGAGCAATCTCTACATCACCAAGTCTCTACACAAGGTGGTTGAAGACAAGGAAGCACGAAACCATTCAAACATATCCTTTGACAAATTCTATGTTGAGTTTCATGATTGTCATTTTTGGATATACAAGTGCTTTTCCTTGCAAGAACTAACCCATGTAGGTAGATGGACTCAAATTCCAAGTGGTGCTCCAAATTCTCGATGAGCTACATCAACCTTGAGCAACCCACACAAGTTCGACTACATGGACAACACCACCAATTAAGGTATGTTATTCCATCTTAGAGAAGCTTTACTCCGAGTCATGAGTTAAAGCAACTCGACAAGATGTGAATACATCAAGATGCTTAAACGAAAAATGGAAACACCATTTTGAGCTTAAACGATGAGTATGGCCTATGATCAAGTGATCTCACTTGACTCCTAAGTCAATATACTCTAACATAGGTGACTTTGTCGCCGACCATCTCTAGATGAAGTTCTCCTGTGTTCTTTTCTGAGTTTTGCATTTGTCTCATGCATTTGTGTTTCCCTTTCAAAAAAACTTCATCTAGATTTCTTTCTGTTTTCTCTGCATTTTCTGCATCTAATACCTTGCATATCTTTCAGTTAATTCCTTGCAAATCTTTGTGAGATCTTACTAGTCTAGTGAGCTGAGGTGACAAGTGTTCTCTCTGCGATGAACTCGGTTACACAAATGTGTTATTTTCGGACCAACCGAATCTTTTCGGTACGACCGAAGCATACCACTCGGAGCCACCGATTTCATAACAGGAAAAACTCTTTGCCACATATTCTGTGTTTCTTCTGATCCAGCTCCACTCAATGAATCTTGTCCTCTACAAGCATCACATTTTTATCATTGCTTTTTGATGTGACTCAAGGACCAAACCCATTCACGACAAATTCCAGAGGGAGAGAAAGAGATTACATCTTTATCAAGCCCTTCTTGGAAATTGATATCAAAGGGGGAGGGAGAGATCACATCAAAGCTTATCATTTAGAGAGAGAGAGATCACATCAGAGAAGGAGAGAGAGAGAGAGAGATCCTTCAGGGGGAGAGAGAGATCTCCAGGGGGAGAGAATACTAGTAGAAAGTATTTCTCAAGGATCCCAGATGCTTGGGGTTCAAGAGGAGAGATGTCCACATGTCTTCTTGAGGGGAGAGACATGTTCATATGATCTGTTGTGCTCAATTTTGCATGAGCATACATTAGCTCTGAACTTTAGCTCTGATCATCATTCATATCTTTCAGCTCTGTTTTCCTTCAGCTCTGATTTTCTGTTCCCTATCTTCTCCCAGTATCCCATGTTAGATTCAGGGGGAGCAAGACATCTAAGGGAAAGAGATCATTTAAATTCATTGCATATCTTTACTCTTGGGGCATGTCTAATCCAATGTGGTACTTGGTACTCACTCTCTACATGTCATCCCAGTCTTGGTATTCTTGTGGTTTCTTCTGTTTGCTCTGGCTAGTAGATGCATCTGTGTTATCTAACCTTGTTTTCACAGGTTCATTCCATCCTAAGCCAACTCAAGACCACAAGGTAAGTATATGCATCACAATCATGTGTATGAGGAATTCTTGCTGATGTACATACTGTTTGAAAGAAGGACTCATGGGCATGAAGGTATTCTCATTAATACTTTTTGCTCTGATGCATATAGCCAAGATACATGTAACACATTGCCTGCTCTATCATGGTTATGCTATCACATGCTTCTATATTTCATATTCACATGATTGCATACATGTGGGGGGAGCCTATGCTTGTTACATGTCTTTCCAAAGCTTTACTTGCTATTCTTTATATCTTTATCTAAAGCTTTGATGTATGTTGCCATCAATTACCAAAAAGGGGGAGATTGAAAGCACAAGTGCTCCCTAGGTGGTTTTGGTAATTAATGTCAACATATCTCTTGTTGGACTAACACTTTTATCTAGTATGTTTCAGACAAGTTCAACAATGGAGTGGCATGGACTAAAGGATGTGGGAACTCCTTCAAGATGCTAAGGACAAAGGATTGGCTCAAGATTCAAGCTCAAGACTCTTCATTTTACATATTAGTGATCCAAGATCACATTGAGTCTATAGGAAAAGCCAATACTATCAAGGAGGGATGAGGTGTTGCTTAATGAGCCTCTTGCTTCAAGTGCTTAGTGATACGCTCCAAATACCCTCAACTACTTTCCCAATTCCACACATTTGTCCTAAACCTAAAGTCAAACTCGGCCCCACTAATTCTTTCTATCCGGCGCCACCGAGTTTGGATGTCTTAGCCACTGCCACAAACCCTAGGCAAATCGGTCTCACCGATAGGGATCTCGGTCTCACCGAGATGGGATTGTAATCTCTCTGTGTATGTCCACTATCAAAATCGGTCTCACCGAGTTTGAGCAATCGGTACTACCGATATTACAATGCAAACTCTCTGGTTAACTTATTATCAAAATCGGTCCCATCGAGTTTGATAATCGGTCAAACCGAGTTTGCCTGACCAACTCTCTGGAAAGCTTATTACCAAAATCGGTCCCACCGAGTTTGTGTAATCGTTCTTACCGAGATTAGGTTATGCCCTAACCCTAACCGAATCGGTCCCACCGAGTTGCATTCCGGTCCCACCGAAAACCCTAACGGTCACATTATTTGCTAAATCGGTCTGACCGAGTTTAACGATTCGGTCCCACCGAGTATGGTAGATTGTGTGTAACGGTTAGATTTTGTGTGGAGGCTATATATACCCTCCACCTCCTCTTCATTCGTGGAGAGAGCCATCGACCGAACCTACACTTCCAAAGATCCTATTTCTGAGAGAGAACTACCTACTCATGTGTTGAGGCCAAGATATTCCATTCCTACCATATGAATCTTGATCTCTAGCCTTCCCAAGTTGCTTTCCACTCAAACCCTCTTTCCACCAGATCCAAAACCTATGAGAGAGAGTTGAGTGTTGGGGAGACTATCATTTGAAGCACAAGAGCAAGGAGTTCATCATCAACACACCATTTGTTACTTCTTGGAGAGTGGTGTCTCCTAGATTGGCTAGGTGTCACTTGGGAGCCTCCGACAAGATTGTGGAGTTGAACCAAGGAGTTTGTAAGGGCAAGGAGATCACCTACTTCGTGAAGATCTACCGCCAGTGAGGCAAGTCCTTCGTGGGCGACGGCCATGGTGGGATAGACAAGGTTGCTTCTTCGTGGATCCTTCGTGGGTGGAGCCCTCCGTGGACTCGCGCAACAGTTACCCTTCATGGGTTGAAGTCTCCATCAACGTGGATGTACGATAGCACCACCTATCGGAACCACGCCAAAACATCCGTGTCTCCAAATTGCGTTTGAATCCTCCAATCCCTTCCCTTTACATTCTTGCAAGTTGCATGCTTTATTTTCCGCTGCTCATATACTCTTTGCATGCTTGCTTGCTTGCTATATGTTGTGAATGTTAGACTTGTGCCTAAACTCCACTCAAACTTTAAAGAAACTTAAAAACTGCAACTTTGGTACTTAGTGTCTAATCACCCCCCCCCCCTCTAGACACCTCTTCTCAAGGTCCTACACATTCTCCGCTCGGGGAACATGCTCCGCTTGTATACCGTCGATGTGCTCCTCGAGCTTCCTCACCTCATCTACGTAGGCCTCCATCAACGGACTCTAGTAATCTTTGTTGACTTGTCTGGCGACAAGCTGCAAATCACCCCTGAAGATGAGCTTCTTCACCCCGAGGCCTGCCACGATCTTGAGACCGGCAAGCAGTCCCTCGTACTCAGCAGTGTTGGTTGTGGACATCTCCCTGGGAAAGTGCATCTGGACCACATACTTGAGGTGCTCTCCGGCAGGTGCGACAAGCAGCACACCGGCACCGGCGCCTTGCAGCGAGAAAGCCCCATCAAAGTACATGATCCAGTCATGACTTGCTTCCTTGCCAGGGAGAGCGGTTTCCTGGATTTCTTCGTCGGGCGTTCAGGTCCATTCTGCAATGAACTCCGCCAAGACTCTGCTCTGGATTGTCGAAGTACTTTCAAACTTCAACCCAAAGCTTGTCCTTCCGGTTGCATCTGGGTTGTTGATACGTCTCCAACGTATCTATAATTTTTGATTGCTCCATGCTATATTATCTACTTTTTTGGGCAATATTGGGCTTTATTATCCACTTTTATATTATTTTTGGGACTAACCTATTAACCGGAGGCCCAGCCCATATTTGTTGTTTTATGCCTATTTCAGTGTTTCGAGGAAAAGGAATATCAGACGGAGTCGAAACAGAACGAAATCAACTGGAGAAGTTAATTTTGGAAGGAAAGCCACCGGATAGACTTGAACTCTACGTCAAAAGATAAGGGAGCTGGCCACGAGGGTGGGGGCGCGCCCACCCCCCTAGGGCGCGCCCCCTGCCTCGTGGGGCCCCCATAGCTCCTCCTACATACCCCCTGCACCCATATATACCTACGTATCGTAAAACTTCCAGAACAGAGAATAGATCAGGAGTTCCGCCGCCACAAGCTTCTGTAGCCACCAAAAACCAATCGGGACCTTGTTCCGGCACCCTGCCGGAGGGGGGAACCCTCACTGGTGGCCATCTTCATCATCCCGGCGCTATCCATGACGAGGAGGGAGTAGTTCACCCTCGGGGCTGAGGGTATGTACCAGTAGCTATGTGTTTGATCTCTCTCTCTCGTGTTCTCTCTCGTGCTCCCTCTATGGCACGATCTTGATGTATCGCGAGCTTTGCTATTATAGTTGGATCTTATGTTTCTTCTCCCCCTTTACTCTCTTGTAATGGATTGAGTTTTCCCCTTGAAGTAATCTTTTCAGATCAAGTCTTTAAAGATTTGAGAACACTTGATGTATGTCTTGCCATGCGTATCTGTGGTGACAATGGGATATCACGTGATTCACTTGATGTATGTTTTGGTGATCAACTTGCGGGATCCGCCCATGAACCTATGCATAGGGGTTGGCACACGTTTTCGTCGTGATTCTCCGGTAGAAACTTTGGGGCACTCTTTGAGGTTCTATGTGTTGGTTTGAATAGATGAATCTGAGATTGTGTGATGCATATCGTATAATCATGCCCACGGATACTTGAGGTGACAATGGAGTATCTAGGTGACATTAGGGTTTTGGTTGATTTGTGTCTTAAGGTGTTATTCTAGTACGAACTCTTTTATAGATTGATCTGAAAGAATAGCTTTGAAGTGGTTTCGTACCCTACCATAATCTCTACATTTGTTCTCTGCTATTAGTGGCTTTGGAGTGACTCTTTGTTGCATGTTGAGGGATTGTTATATGATCTATCTATGTTATTATTGTTGAGAGAACTTGCACTAGTGAAAGTATGAACCCTAGGCCTTGTTTCCTATCATTGCAATACAGTTTACGCTCACTTTTATCACTCATTACCTTGCTGTTTTTATATTTTGAGATTACAAATACCTATATCTACTATCCATATTGCACTTGTATCACCATCTCTTCGCCGAACTAGTGCACTTATACAATTTACCATTATATTGGGTGTGTTGGGGACACAAGAGACTCTTTGTTATTTGGTTGCAGGGTTGCTTGAGAGAGACCATCTTCATCCTACGCCTCCCACGGATTGATAAACCTTAGGTCATCCACTTGAGGGAAATTTGCTACTGTCCTACAAACCTCTGCACTTGGAGGTCCAACAACGTCTACAAGGAGAAGGTTGCGTAGTAGACATTAAGCTCTTTTCTGGCGCCGTTGCCGGGGAGGCTAGGTAAGTGAAGGTATATCTTTAGATCTTGCAATCGAATCTTTTCGTTTCTTGTTTTAGCACTAGTTAGTCTATAAAAGAAAATTACAAAAAAATGGAATTGAATTTGTCTCATACGCTTCACCTTTTTAATATCTTTCGTGAGTATGATGGAAAGGAAAATTGTGCCAAAGTGTTAGAAGAAGAATGCATTAAAATATTTGGCACTAAATATGTGAAGATGAGCATTATTGCAATGTTGTTAGTATGAATTCCTTGAATATCCATGATGCTAATGATATGCAAAGCCATAAGCTTGGGGAAGCTATGTTTGATGAAGATGATATTTTTTGTCACCCAAGATTTAATGAGCAAATTTACTATGATGAAAGCATGCCTCCTATCTATGATGATTATTGGGATGATACGTATGCTTTAAATAATAATGATAATTATGAAACTTTTCATCTTTATCTTAATTTTCAATCACATTATAGTTATTTTGTTGAGTTTGCTCCCACTACTATTCATGAGAAGAAGTCTGCTTATGTGGAGAGTAGTAAATTTTCTATGCTAGTAGATCATGAAAAGAATGCTTTAGGCGCTGGTTATATTGTTGAATTCATTCATGATGCTACTGAAAATTATTATGATGGAGGAATATATGCTTGTAGGAATTGCAATAATATCAAGTTTCCTCTCTATGTGCTTAAAGTTTTGAAGTTATGCTTGTTTTACCTTCCTATGCAAGTTGATTATTGTTCCCATAAGTTGTTTGCTCACAAAATCCCTATGCATAGTAAGTGGGTTAGACTTAAATGTGCTAGTCATATTCTTCGTGATGCTCTCTTTATGTTTCAATTCTTATTCTTATGTGAGCATCATTGAAATCATCATGCCTAGCTAGGGGCGTTAAACGATAGCGCTTGTTGGGAGGCAACCCAATTTTATTTTAGTTCCTTGCTTTTTGGTTCTGTTTAGTAATAAATAATCCATATAGCTTCTGGTTAGATGTGTTTTCATGTTTTAATTAGTGTTTGTGCCAAGTAGAACCTTTGGGAAGACTTGGGTGAAGTCTTTATGATCATGCTGTAAAAAACAGAAACTTTAGCGCTCACGAGATTAGCTAGAACTTTTTACTAGAGAGTGATATTTAGTTTATTATTTTTGCAGATGATTACTAGACATATTTCTCAGGTCCACCAATTTATTTTAGAATTTTTGGAGTTCCAGAAGTTTGCGTTAGTTACAGATTACTACAGACTGTTCTGTTTTTGACAGATTCTGTTTTGCGTGTGTTGTTTGCTTATTTTGATGAATATATGGCTAGTAAAATAGTTTATAAACCATAGAGAAGTTGGAATAAAGTAGGTTTAACACCAATATAAATAAATAATTAGTTCATTACAGTACCTTGAAGTGGTGTTTTGTTTTCTTTCGCTAACGGAGCTCACGAGTTTTCTGTTAAGTTTTGTGTTGTGAAGTTTTCAAGTTTTGGGTAAAGATTCGATGGACTATGGAATAAGGAGTGGCAAGAGCCTAAGCTTGGGGATGCCCAAGGCACCCCAAGGTAATATTCAAGGATAATCAAGAGCCTAAGCTTGGGGATGCCCCGGGTGGCATCCCCTCTTTCGTCTTCGTTCATCGGTAACTTTATTTGGAGCTATATTTTTATTCACCACATGATATGTGTTTTGCTTGGAGCGTCATTTTATTTTGTTAGTATTTGCGTGATGTTATTTAGAATAATGTTTTGCATCTTTAGTTTCAATAAAAAAGTCAAGGATAGCTTTTGCCATGCTTATTTTGCTAGTATACATGTTGCTCTTTGAAAACAGGAAGTTTACCGCTGTTGCAAAAATTCCCTAGAAAAGTCAGAGAGTGGTATAATGTTGAATCTTTTTGCATAATGAGATCTGATAAATTTACTACAGTGGGAATTTTAGTTCATAATTTTTGGAGTTAGGGAAGTATTGATACTCTTGCATTCTTTACAGACTGTACTGTTTTTGAAGATTGCTGTTATGTTTGCATTGTTTGCATATGTTTGCTTGTTTAATGATTCTATTTAAGGATAGGAGTATTAAATATGCAGACGCATTTAGTATGAAATGTTGAATAATAATGTTAGTGATTTGTTACAGTAGAAAATGATAAGGTTTTGCATTGGTTTATACTAACCTATCTCACGAGTTCTTGTTGAGTTTGGTGTGGATGAAGCTTTTTGAGAAAAAGAGAAACCATGATATGAGAAGAATTAAGGAGACACAAAAGTTCAAGCTTGGGGATGCCCAAGGCACCCCAAGATAATATTTCAATAAGTCTCAAGCATCTAAGCTTGGGGATGCCCCGGTAGGCATCCCACCTTCTTCTCCAACAATTATCGGTTAGTATCGGTTGAACCTAAGTTTTTGCTTCTTCACATGATGAGTGCTATCCTTGAAGTGTCATTTTATTTTGTTTTGCTTGCTGTTTGAATAAAGTATCAAGATCTGAAATTATTAAATGGGAGAGTCTTCACATAGCTGTATAATTATTCGACTACTCATTGATTTTCACTTATATCTTTCGGAGTAGTTTGTCGTTTGCTCTAGTGCTTCACTTATATCTTTTAGAGCACAATGGTGGTAGTTTTATTTTGGAGAAATATATGAACTCTCATGCTTCACCTATATTATTTTGAGAGTCTTAAATAGCATGCTAATTTGCTTAAATAATCCTAATATGCAAAGCATACAAGATTTGTAAGAATTCTTATGAGTGTGTTGAATACTAAGAAAAGTTTGATGCTTGATGATTGTTTTGAGATATGAAGATGGTGATATTAGAGTCATGCTAGTTGAGTAGTTGTGAATTTGAGAGATACTTGTGTTAAAGTTTGTGATTCCCGTAGCATGCACGTATTGTGAACCGCTATGTGATGAAGTCGGAGCATGATTTATTTATTGATTGTCTTCCTTATGAGTGGCGGTCGGGGACGAGCGATGGTCTTTTCCTACCAATCTATACCCCTAGGAGCATGCGCGTAATACTTTGCTTTGATAACTTGTAGATTTTTGCAATAAGTATATGAGTTCTTTATAACTAATGTTGAGTCCATGGATTATACGCACTCCTCATCCTTCCACCATTGCTAGCCTCTCTAATACCGCGCACTTTTCGCCGGTATCATACCCACCATATATCTTCCTTAAAACAGCCACCATACCTACCTATCATGGCATTTCCATAGCCATTCCGAGATATATTGCCATGCAACTTTCCACCGTTCCGTTTCTTATGACACGCTTCATCATTGTCATATTGCTTTGCATGATCATGTAGTTGACATCGTATTTGTGGCAAAGCCACTGTTCATAATTCTTTCATACATGTCGCTCATGAGTCATTGCACATCCCGGTACACTGCCGGAGGCATTCATATAGAGTCATATATTGTTCTAAGTATTGATTTGTAATTGTTGAGTTGTAAGAAAATAGAAGTGTGATGATCATCATTATTAGAGCATTGTCCCGGTGAGGAAAAGGATGATGGAGACTATGATTCCCCCACAAGTCGGGATGAGACTCCGGACGAAAAATTAAAAAAAAAGAGAAGAAAAGAGGCCATAAAAAAAGAGAAAAGGCCCAAATAAAAAATAAATAAAAAACGAGAGAAAAAGAGAGAAGGGACAATGCTACTATCCTCTTACCACACTTGTGCTTCAAAGTAGCACCATGATCTTCATGATAGAGAGTCTCCTATGATATCACTTTCATATACTAGTGGGAATTTTTCATTATAGAACTTGGCTTGTATATTCCAATGATGGGCTTCCTCAAATGCCCTAGGTCTTCGTGAGCAAGCGAGTTGGATGCACACCCACTTAGTTTCTTTTGTTGAGATTTCATATACTTATAGCTCTAGTGCATCCGTTGCATGGCAATCCCTACTCACTCACATTGATATCTATTGATGGGCATCTCCATAGCCAGTTGATACGCCTAGTTGATGTGAGACTATCTTCTCCGTTTTCTCTTCTCCACAACCACCATTCTATTCCACATATAGTGCTATGTCCATGGCTCACGCTCATGTATTGCGTGAAGATTGAAAAAGTTTGAGAATGTCAAAAGTATGAAACAGTTGCTTGGCTTGTCATCGGGGTTATGCATGATTTAAATATTTTGTGTGGGGAAGATGGAGCATAGCCAGACTATATGATTTTGTAGGGATAACTTTCTTTGGCCATGTTATTTTGAGAAGACATAATTGCTTAGTTAGTATGCTTGAAGTATTATTATTTTGATGTCAATATGAACTTTTGTCTTGAATCTTTCGGATCTGAATATTCATATCACAATTAAGAAGAATTACAATGAAATTATGCCAAGTAGCATTCCACATCAAAAATTATCTTTTTTATCATTTACCTACTCGAGGACGAGCAGGAATTAAGCTTGGGGATGCTTGATACGTCTCCAACGTATCTATAATTTTTGATTGCTCCATGCTATATTACCTACTGTTTTGGGCAATATTGGGCTTTATTATCCATTTTTATATTATTTTGGGGACTAACCTATTAACCGGAGGCCCAGCCCAGATTTGCTGTTTTAGGCCTATTTCAGTGTTTCGAGGAAAAGGAATATCAGACGGAGTCGAAACAGAACAAAATCAACTGGAGAAGTTATTTTTGGAAGGAAAGCCACCGGATAGACTTGGACTCTACGTCAGAAGATACGGGAGCTGGCCACGAGGGTGGGGGCGCGCCCACCCCCCCAGGGCGCGCCCCCCGGCCTCGTGGGGCCCGCGTAGCTCCTCCGACGTATCCCTGCACACATATATACCTATGTATCGTAAAACTTCCATAACAGAGAATAGATCAGGAGTTCCGCCGCCGCAAGCCTCTATAGCCACCAAAAACCAATCAGGACCCTGTTTCGGCACCCTGCCAGAGGGGGGAACCCTCACCGGTGGCCATCTTCATCATCCTGGCGCTATCCATGACGAGGAGGGAGTAGTTCACCCTCGGGGCTGAGGGTATGTACCAGTAGCTATGTGTTTGATCTCTCTCTCTCGTGTTCTCTCTCGTGCTCCCTCTATGGCACGATCTTGATGTATCGCGAGCTTTGCTATTATAGTTGGATCTTATGTTTCTTCTCCCCCTCTATTCTCTTGTAATGGATTGAATTTTCCCCTTGAAGTAATCTTTTCGGATCGAGTCTTTAAAGATTTGAGAACACTTGATGTATGTCTTGCCGTGCGTATCTGTGGTGACAATGGGATATCACGTGATTCACTTGATGTATGTTTTGGTGATCAACTTGCGGGTTCCGCCATGAACCTATGCATAGGGGTTGGCACGTTTTCGTCGTGATTCTCCGGTAGAAACTTTGGGGCACTCTTTGAGGTTCTATGTGTTGGTTTGAATAGATGAATCTGAGATTGTGTGATGCATATCGTATAATCATGCCCACGGATACTTGAGGTGACAATGGAGTATCTAGGTGACATTAGGGTTTTGGTTGATTTTTGTCTTAAGGCGTTATTCTAGTACGAACTCTTTTATAGATTGATCTGAAAGAATAGCTTTGAGGTGGTTTCGTACCCTACAATAATCTCTACGTTTGTTCTCCGCTATTAGTGGCTTTGGAGTGACTCTTTGTTGCATGTTGAGGGATTGTTATGTTATTATTGTTGAGAGAACTTGCACTAGTGAAAGTATGAACCCTAGGCCTTGTTTCCTATCATTGCAATACCGTTTACGCTCACTTTTATCACTCGTTACCTTGCTGTTCTTATATTTTCAGATTACAAATACCTATATCTACTATCCATATTGCACTTGTATCACCATCTCTTCGCCGAACTAGTGCACCTATACAATTTACCATTGTATTGGGTGTGTTGGGGACACAAGAGACTCTTTGTTATTTGGTTGCAGGGTTGCATTAGAGAGACCATCTTCATCCTATGCCTCCCACGGATTGATAAACCTTAGGTCATCCACTTGAGGGAAATTTCCTACTGTCCTACAAACCTCTGCACTTGGAGGCCCAACAACGTCTACAAGGAGAAGGTTGCGTAGTAGACATCAGTTGTGCAGTACCCGTTGCAACGGAAGGCGGGTGACGACAGTGATCTCGTGGGCTTGGAAGTAATGACGCAGCTTCCTCGAGGCCATAAGGAGGCCGAAGAGCAATTTCTACACACCGGAGTACCTTGAACTGGCCCCCTGCAAGAGGGAGCTGACAAAGTAAACCAGGTGCTGCATCATCTTCTTCTACACCGCTTCACTTGGCTGCGCGGGCCCTGCCCCGATGGCGTCAGACTCTACCGGGGGCCTTGCCTTGCCGCAACCAGGCCCTGCCGGGGGAATCTCTGACTTGCCAACCGCTGGTCCTTCCGTTGCCACTGCCTCTTCGTCGACCTCCCTCTATGCCACTAGTGTTGCGCTGACCACTTGATTCGTTGCTGCCAGATACAGGAGCAACGGCTCTCGTGGTTTAGGCGCAGCCAGTATTGGCGTAGAGGAAAGCTATTTCTTCAGATCCTACAACGCCGCCTCAGCCACTGGGGTCCAATTCATTGGGCCTGCCTTCTTCAAGATTTTTAAAAAGGGAAGGGCACGCTTAGCGGACTTGGAGATGAATCTGCTCATGGCGGCAACGCAGCCAGTGAGCCGGCACACATCCTTGATCCGCTTGGGTGCCTCAATCTGCTCAATAGCCTTGATCTTGTCTTGGTTTGCCTCGATCCCACGCTGCGACACAAAGAATCCGAGAAGTTTTCCTGACGGAACGCCAAAGACACACTTCTCAGTGTTCAACTTGAGGTTGATCTTGCATAGGTTGGCAAACGTCTCTTCTAAGTCTTGTACAAGGGTCGCCTTGTCCTTGGTTTTGACCACTGTGTCATCCATATAAGCTTCCATATTTCTATGTAGCTGGGGCTCAAAACCAATCTGGACCGCCCTCGCGAATGTCGAGCCAGTACTCTTCAACCCGAAAGGCATCCGTAAAAAAGCAATACGTACCACATGGGGTGATAAATGTTGTCTTCTCTTCATCTTCTCTTGTCATGAAGATCTGGTGGTAGCCCGAGTAGGCGTCGAGGAATGACAACAGATCACACCCGGCCGTGGAGTCAACAATCTGGTCGATGCGCGGCAACCGGAAGGGGTCCTTAGGACAAGCCTTATTGATATTTGTGTAGTCAATACACAGCCTCCACTTCCCATTTGCCTTGCGCACCACCACCGGATTGGCCAACCACGTCAAATGGAGCACTCCTCTCACCGAACCTGCCGCTTCCAATTTCCTGATCTCCTCTGTGATGAACTCCTGTCGTTCCAAAGCTTGCTTCCTGACCTTCTGCTTGACTGGTCGTGCATGGGGACAGACAGCAAGGTGGTGCTCGATCACTTCCCTGGGAACGCCAGGGATGTCGGATGCTTGCCACGCAAACACATCGACATTCGCCCGCAGGAAAGTGACGAGCGCGCTTTCCTATTTGCTGTTGAGGGTGGAGCTTATGGTGAAAGCCCCTCCCGTGCCATCCTCCTTGACGGACACCCTCTTGGTTTCTAGTGGTGCAGCTCTGGATTTCTTGCTCTTGCCTGTAGAGCTCTCGGGCACGTCCTCAATGGTAGCACAACACTCTAGAGAGGTGCGCTTGCCGGAGTAGGTGCGAGGGGTCTTGTCGGTCTTCTTCTTCCCTCCCAGGGTTTCAACGGCAGGAGCAAGTACCTTGGCGGCAACTGCTACAACTGCTTCTCAATAGAGTTGGTCAGCGCAGATCGGCGCATCCGTCTTGTCGGAGGGGACGGTAATGATGGTCATCCGCCCAGGCATCTTCAGTTTATTGTAGGCGTAGTGCGACGCCGCCATGAACTTGGCTAGTGCCGGGCGGCCGAGGATCCCGTTGTAGGGCAAGGGGATCTAGGCCACATCAAAGATGATCCTCTCCGTCCTATAGTTCAACTCACCTCCAAACGTCACGGGCAATGTGACCTTCCCCTTCGGCTGGCTCCTTCTCAGATTGACCCCTTGAAACGTACCCGTTTCTACAGGTCTCCATCAGGAATTTGCAGCCTTTTGATCATGACGGGCGAGACCAAGTTCAGGCCGGCCCCGCCGTCAACCAGCTTCTTGTTCACCTTGAGGTTGCGTATCGTTGGCGAGACCAACAACGGCAAGCACACGACCGCAGTTGTGCGGTCAGGGTGATCCTCGGCGTCAAAGATGAGGGGCGTGCTGGACCACTTCAGTGGCTTCTGAGCGTCGAATGATGGCTCTGCTGCTGTAATCTCATGCGCCCACTGCTTGAGCTGGCGGTGAGAAGTGTGCAGTGAGGCGCCACCATCGAAGCACATGGCCTCCGTAGCCTTCTGAAACTCTTGCTCCCCGGACTCGTCGTCCTCATCATGATCATCGTCTTCCTGCTTCTTGTCGCGGCCCCGAGCGGGCCTCTGTCGCTGGTTATCCTTGTCGCGGCGGCCTCCTTGCCCGCCACGCTTCTTGCCGGATCCTTCGGCACTGTCCTGACCCTTCTCTCTGTCCCGCCTCTCGTACTCGGACTTTTGCTTTTCGGCAAGCAGCTCGACCTGTCAGCAGTTCTGGAGGTCGTGGCCCTTGGTGCGGTGGATCTTGCAATACCGCCTGTCGGAGCCTCCTGGCTTGTCGGCGGCCGCCAAGGCCTGGCAGGCGGCGCACCCGGCAATCTCCTTGCCGCGGTCGTCTGCCTTGGCCTTCTTGGCAGCGCTGGTGTCGTCGGATCCCTCGACGGCAAGCACGGCATTGCCCTTGCGCTTCCTGTTGCGACGTCGGCCCTTCTTAGACGGGGCGGCGGTGTCTTCATCAGTAGAGTCGGTTTCCACGCCGGGGTACTTCCTTCCCTCTTCAGCCCGGGCGCACATATCGGCCAGAACATAAAGTTCGGCCACATCCTTAACCTTGTTCATTGCCAGCTCTTTGCGCATCTTGCGGTTGCCGCATGTTCTGATGGAACGCGCTAATCACGGCGGCGGGATGAACATCGGGGATGTTGTACTGCACCCGGCTGAATCTTTGGATGTACTTGCGCAGGGTTTCCCCTTCCTTCTGGGGAATGATGTGCAAATCACTGGCCTGGCCATGAGCTTGGTGGCCTCTGGTGAAGGCACCAACGAACTCATGGCACAGATCCGACCAAGAATAAATGGAATCCGCTGGCAAGTGCATCAACCAAGACATGACGTTGGGCTTCAGTGCCAACGGGAAGTAATTGGCAAGCACCTTGTCGTCGCGAGCTCCGTCAGCTTGCATCACAATGGTGTAGATGCTGAGGAACTCTGACGGATGGGTCTTGCCGTTGTACTTCTCGCCGACGTCGGGCTTGAACGTGCGGTGGGACGGCCACTAGAACTGCCGCAGATCACGGGTAAAGGCTGGGCAACCCGCCTCGTAAGGTAGGCCACCGGAGCCCCCCGGTGCTGGGTGGTCCATAGCGGGTCCCGCCCGCTTATCCGAATGGTGGCGTGTATCGCGTTGGCGCTTGATAGTGGTCCGAGCGTCTTCATGAGCTCGTTCTCGAAGAACATGACGCTGGTCACGGTGGACCGGCACAGGCGGCCACTGGCGTGGGGGAGGAGAGTGTATTGTGGCTGCAGCTCCCCCGGTTCTACCACCACTCGCGTGTGGTGGCTCGACGGAGCGCCGGCCCGAGGGCCCTGCCAGCCGTGGCTCGTCTTTGTTGGCGACTGCGACGAGGCTCCGGATGGTGGCTCTCCATTCGTCGAGCTTCTCCGCAGCAGAAGGGAAGTCGAGGAGCAGCTGCACGCGCGCCAAAGTTTCTGCTGGCGTGGGTGGTGGAAAAAGCTGCGTGGACCGTGGCGCGCTTCAACTTCTAACCACGTTAGAAGGTGCTCTATCACGGCCCAGCGGCTGCGTGCGATTGTCGCCAGCACTTCGGCAGGCATGCGGGCCTCCTTCGTCCCTCAGATGATGCACAGGGCTCTTCCCACGGCGGTACCCAGGGTCACCGGCGTGGTGACACTGCTCATCGCGCACGCCATGGGAAGAGCGCGTTGTGGGTGCCGGGGTGGGCGTCGTGGAGGTCGTCGCGCCGCCCGTGGGTGGCATGGCGGCGACCCCGGAGGGCCCCACGCCACCTGCGGGGGGCCTAGCTCTGTCTCTGGATTTTTTTGCGTGCGGCCCGCCGTCTTCCGCACGAACGACACCGCTCGCCAGGCTCTGACTGCCAGAGAGATGTTGGTGCTCGCGGGTCGCGCCTCGGGTCCTGTCCACGACCGCCCGCTACTCGCCCTCACCGGTACGGGCCGATGAACCGACTGCCGTGGCTGCCTTCTTCTTGGGAGCCATGGCGACGAAGAACCACTAGGCTAACTGCTAGACCGGATTCTCACAACCGCCCTCCCCCTACTTGGCGCGCTGATACGTCTCCAGCGTATCTATAATTTTTGATTGCTCCATTCTATATTATCTATTGTTTTGGACTATATTGGGCTTTATCTTCCACTTTTATATTACTTTTGGGACTAACCTATTAACTGGAGGCCCAGCCCAGAATTGCTGTTTTTTGCCTATTTCAGAAACGGAATATCAAAGGAGTCCAAACGGAATAAAATCTTCGGAAACGTGATTTTCTCATCAGATAAGACCCAGGAGACTTGGACCCTCCGTCAAGAAAGCCACGAGGCGGCCACGAGGGTGGAGGGCGCCCCCCCCCCTAGGGCACGCCCCCCTACATCGTGGGCCCCTCGAAGCTCCACCGACGTACTCCTTCCTCCTATATATACCTACGTACCCCCAACAGATCAGATACGGAGCCAAAAACCTAATTCCACCGCCGCAACTTTCTGTATCCACGAGATCCCATCTTGTGGCCTATTCCGGAGCTCCGCCGGAAGGGGATTCCACCACGGAGGGCTTCTACATCATCATCAAAGCCTCTCTGACGAAGTGTGAGTAGTTTACCTCAGACCTTCGGGTCCATAGTTAGTAGCTAGATGGCTTCTTCTCTCTTTTTGGATCTCAATACAATGTTCTCCCCTCTCTCGTGGAGATCTATTCGATGTAATCTTCTTTTTGCGGTGTGTTTGTTGAGACTGATGAATTCTTTTATGTATGATTGAGTTTTCTTTGCAAGTCTCTTCGAATTATCCGTTTGGTTTCGCCAACTAGATTGGTAGTTCTTGCAATGGGAGAAGTGCTTAGCTTTGGGTTCAATCTTGCGGTGTCCTTACCCAGTGACAGAAAGGGTTGCAAGGCACGTATTGTATTGTTGCCATCGAGGGTAACAAGATGGGGTATTTATCATATTGCATGAATTTATTCCTCTACATCATGTCATCTTGCTTAAGGCGTTACTCTGTTTTCATTAACTTAATACTCTAGATGCATGCTGGATAGCGGTCGATGAGTGGAGTAATAGTAGTAGATGCAGGCAGGAGTCGGTCTACTTGTCTCGGACATGATGCCTATATACATGATCATACCTAGATACTCTCATAACTATGCTTTGCTCAACAGTAATTCGTTCACCCACCATAAAATACTTATGCTTTTGTGAGAAGCCACTAGTGAAATCTATGGCCCCCGGGTCTATTTTCATCATATTAATCTTCCTACGCTTTATTATTGCTTTGCTCTTTACTTTGCCTTTTATTTTTACTTTGCATCTTTATACCAAAAATACCAAAAATATTATCTATCATCTCTATTAGATCTCACTCTCGTAAGTGACCGTGAAGGGATTGACAACCCCTATTCGCGTTGGTTGCGAGGAGTTATTTGCTTTGTGTAGGTACGAGGGACTTGTGCGTGGCCTCCTACTGGATTGATACCTTGGTTCTCAAAAACTGAGGGAAATACTTACGCTACTCTGCTGCATCATCCTCTCCTCTTCGGGGAAAACCAACGCAAGCTCAAGACGTAGCAAGAAGGATTTCTGGCGCCGTTGCCGGGGAGTCTACGCACAAGTCAACATACCAAGTACCCATCACAATCCCTTATCTCTCGCATTACATTACTTGCCATTTGCCTCTCGTTTTCCTCTCCCCCACTTCACCCTTGCCGTTTTATTCGCCCTCTATTTTCCGTTTGCCTCCCCGTTGCCATGGCCGAGTCAAAAAGAACTAAGGGACCTTTCTAGGGCTCAAGTACCTTGGATAACCCTTCTATCCTCTCTAAGCTCATAAATAATGATGCTATAGAAAGACCCACTGGGGTCTCCAATGAGAGCTTGAATAATTTTGATGAGGATGACTCTGGAATTTTTCGCTATTTACTTGATGAGTCTTTAAAAGATGCTTGGGATAGGTTACTTAGGATTCGGGCTAGCTATGTACCACAATATCAAATTGAGGTTTACTTAAAGAGTTTCTATGTTGGATTGCCCGCTTCTTTCAAACAAGTTCTAGACTCTATTTTTTATGAAGTTTTTCTAGAAGGGGATGCTATAGATGCCTATGAAAGAATGAAAACTATATTTGGGCACCCCATGATTGATAAGGTTGAATCAACTACTCTCTTGTGCTTTTATCAAAATGAAATTATTAAAGAGATGAAGTCTAGTTTAGAGGCAAATTTCCGTAACATGCTTAATCTTTCTTCTTCCATTAATGGCCATGTGCTTACCTTAAATAGAAGAATGAATGCCATAGAAAGGAAATCCTCCTCTCCGAGTGCCAAAGATGGCAATACCTAGATCTATCCTTGCTTTTATGCCTAGCTAGGGGCGTTAAACGATAGCGCTTGTTGGGAGGCAACCCAATTTTATTTTAGTTTTTTTTATGTTTAGGAATAAATAATCCATCTACCTTCTGTTTAGATGTGGTTTTAAGTTTTAATTAGTGTTTGTGCCAAGTTAAACCTATAGGATCTTCTTGGATAATAGTTATTTGATCTTGCTGTAATTTCCAGAAACTTTCGGTTCACGAAAACAATTGTTAAAAATCACCAGAACGTGATAAAATAGTGATTACAATTGCTTCTAATCAATAAACAAATCTCCTAGTTCTTCCTATTTTGGCTGAATTTTTGGAGTTCCAGAAGTTTACTTTAGTTACTGATTACTACAGACTGTTCTGTTTTTGACAGATTCTGTTTTTCGTGTGTTGTTTGCTTATTTTGATGAATCTATGGCTAGTAAAATAGTTTATAATCCATAGAGAAGTTGGAATACAGTAGGTTTAACACCAATACAAATAAATAATGAGTTCACTACAGTACCTTGAAGTGGTCTTTTGTTTTCAATCGCTAACGGAGCTCACGAGATTTCTGTTGAGTTTTGTGTTGTGAAGTTTTCAAGTTTTGGGTGAATCTTTTTGATGGATTATGGAACAAGGAGTGGCAAGAGCCTAATCTTGGGGATGCCCATGGAACCCCCATGATAATCCAAGGAAACCAAAAAGTCAAAGCTTGGGGATGCCCCGGAAGGCATCCCCTCTTTCGTCCACTTCCATCGGTAACTTTACTTGGAGCTATATTTTTATTCACTACATGATATGTGTTTTGCTTGGAGCGTCTTGTATTATTTGCGCCTTTGCTTGTTAGTTTACCACAATCATCCTTGCTGTACACACCTTTTGAGAGAGCCATACAAGAATTGGAACTTGTTAGAATACTCTATGTGCTTCACTTATATCTTTTGAGCTTTATAGTTTTGCTCTGTGTGGTTCACTTATATCTTTTGAGCCTTATAGTTTGCTCTAGTACTTCACTTATATCTTTTAGAGCACGGTGGTAGAAACTATTGATCTCTCATGCTTCACTTAGATTATTTTGAGAGTCTTAAATAGCATGGTAATTTCCTTAAAATAATAATATGCTTGGTATTCAAGATTTGTAAAACTTTCTTTTGAGTGTGTTGAATACTAAGAAAAGTTTGATGCTTGATAATTGTTTTGAGATATGAAGGTGGTAATATTAGAGCCATGCTAGTTGAGTAGTTGTGAATTTGAGAAATACTTGTGTTAAAGTTTGTGATTCCCGTAGCATGCACGTATGGTGAACCGTTATGTGATGAAGTCGGAGTATGATTTATTTATTGATTGTCTTCCTTATGAGTGGCGGTCGGGGACGAGCGATTGTCTTTTCGTACCAATCTATCCCCCTAGGATCATGCGTGTAATACTTTGCTTTGATAACTTGTAGATTTTTGCAATAAGTATATGAGTTCTTTATGACTAATGTTGAGTCCATGGATTATACACATTTTCCTCACCCTTCCACCATTGCTAGCCTCTCTAATACCGCGCACTTTTCGCCGGTATCATACACCCACCATATACCTTCCTCAAAACAGCCACCATACCTACCTATCATGGCATTTCCATAGCCATTCCGAGATATATTGCCATGCAACTTTCCACCGTTCCGTTTATTATTACACGCTCCATCATTGTCATATTGCTTAGCATGATCATTTAGTTGACATCGTATTTGTGGCGAAGCCACCGTTCATAATTCTTTCATACATGTCACTTATGAATCATTGCATATCCCGATACACCGCCGGAGGCATTCATATAGAGTCATATTTTGTTCTAAGTATTGAGTTGTAAGAAAAATAAAGTGTGATGATCATCATTTTTAGAGCATTGTCCCAAGTGAGGAAAGGATGATGGAGACTATGATTCCCCCATAAGTCAGGATGAGACTCCGGACGAAATAAAAAAAAGGAGAAAAGAAAAGAGGCCATAAAAAAAGAGAAAAGGCCCAAATAAAAAAAATGAGAGAAAAAGAGAGAAGGGACAATGTTACTATACTTTTACCACACTTGTGCTTCAAAGTAGCACCATGATCTTCATAATAGAGAGTCTCTCGTTTTGTCACTTTCATATACTAGTGGAATTTTTTATTATAGAACTTGGCTTGTATATTCCAATGATGGGATTCCTCAAATTGCCCTAGGTCTTCGTGAGCAAGCGAGTTGGATGCACACCCACTTAGTTTCATTTGTGGAGCTTTCATATACTTATAGCTCTAGTGCATCCATTGCATGGCAACCCCTACTCACTCACATTAATATCTATTGATGGGCATCTCCATAGCCCGTTGATATGCCTAGTTGATGTGAGACTATCTTCCCTCTTTTTGTCTTCTCCACAACCACCATTCTATTCCGCATATAGTGCTATATTCATGGCTCACGCTCATGTATTGCGTGAAGATTGAAAAAGTTTTGAAAATGTTAAAGTATGAAACAATTGCATGGCTTGTCATCGGGGTTGTGCATGATTTAAATACTTTGTGTGGTGAAGATATATCATATCCAGACTATATGATTTTGTAGGGATAACTTTCTTTGGCCATGTTATTTTGAGAAGACATGATTGCTTTGTTAGTATGCTTGAAGTATTATTATTTTTATGTCAATATGAACTTCTTTCTTGAATCTTTTGGATCTGAATATTCATACCACAATTAAGAAGAATTACATTGAAATTATGCCAAGTAGCACTCCGCATCAAAAATTCTCTTTTTATCATTTACCTACTCGAGGACGAGCAGGAATTAAGCTTGGGGATGCCTGATACGTCTCCAACGTATCTATAGTTTTTGATTGCTCCATGCTATATTATCTATTGTTTTGGACTATATTGGGTTTTATTTTCCACTTTTATATTACTTTTGGGACTAACCTATTAACTGGAGGCCCAGCCCAGAATTGCTGTTTTTTTGCCTATTTCAGTGTTTCGGAGAAACGGAATATCAAACGGAATAAAATCTTCGGAAACGTGATTTTCTCATCAGATAAGACCCAGGAGACTTGGACCCTCCGTCAAGAAAGTCACGAGGCGGCCACGAGGGTGGAGGGCGCCCCCCCTAGGGTGCGCCCCCTACCTCATGGGCCCCTCGAAGCTCCACCGACGTACTCCTTCCTCCTATATATACCTACGTACCCCCAACAGATCAGATACGGAGCCAAAAACCTAATTACACCACTGCAACTTTCTGTATCCACGAGATCCCATATTGGGGCCTGTTCCGGAGCTCCGCCGGAAGGGGATTCCACCACGGAGGGCTTCTACAGCATCATCAAAGCCTCTCCGATGAAGTGTGAGTAGTTTACCTCAGACCTTCGGGTCCATAGTTAGTAGCTAGATGGCTTCTTCTCTCTTTTTGGATCTCTATACAATGTTCTCCCCCTCTCTCGTGGATATCTATTCGATGTAATCTTCTTTCTGCGGTGTGTTTGTTAAGACCGATGAATTGTGGGTTTATGATCAAGATTATCTATGAGCAATATTTGAATCTTCTCTGAATTCTTTTATGTATGATTGAGTTATCTTTGCAAGTCTCTTCGAATTATCCGTTTGGTTTGGCCAACTAGATTGGTAGTTCTTGCAATGGGAGAAGTGCTTAGCTTTGGGTTCAATCTTGCGGTGTCCTTACCCAGTGACAGAAAGGGTTGCAAGGCACATATTGTATTGTTGCCATCGAGGATAACAAGATGGGGTATTTATCATATTGCATGAATTTATTCCTCTACATCATGTCATCTTGCTTAAGGCGTTACTCTGTTTTCATTAACTTAATACTCTAGATGCATCTTTGGATAGCGGTCGATGAGTGGAGTAATAGTAGTATATGCAGAGGCGAGTCGGTCTACTTGTCTCGGACGTGATGCCTATATACATGATCATACCTAGATACTCTCATAACTATGCTCAATTATGTCAATTGCTCAACAGTAATTCGTTCACCCACCGTAAAATACTTATGCTTTTGAGAGAAGCCACTAGTGAAATCTATGGCCCCCGGGTCTATTTTCATCATATTAATCTTCCTACGCTTTATTATTGCTTTGCTCTTTACTTTGACTTTTATTTTTACTTTGCATCTTTATACCAAAAATACCAAAAATATTATCTATCATCTCTATCAGATCTCACTCTCGTAAGTGACCGCGAAGGGATTGACAAACCCTATTTGCGTTGGTTGCGAGGAGTTATTTGCTTTGTGTAGGTACGAGGGACTTGCGCGTGGCCTCCTACTGGATTGATATCTTAGTTCTCAAAAACTGAGGGAAATACTTACGCTACTCTACTGCATCATCCTCTCCTCTTCGGGGAAAACCAACACAAGCTCAAGACGTAGCACGCGCCAAAGATGTCGGTGGGAACCACACCTATGGGATCACTGGGATCCCTTCTACGGTCGGCGGGCGCGGGGTCATGAGAAGAGCAGGTTTAGGAGCTAGCACACGGATTGTTTACCCTGGTTCGGGCCGCGAGGATGCGTAAAACCCTAGTCCTGCTTTGGTGGATGTGTTGAGTGTTCTTGAGCTTTCGAACTAGCTACGATGGCTGTGTAGTTCCAAAAAGCCGAATCCCTCCCTTGGTCGCCTCGGGCCTCCTTTTATAGGAAAAAGGGGTTGCCACAATGGCACACAGGAGGTGGAAAGGCCTACAGTGCGCGAGCTTATCGCACGGCATTACGGGACAAAGTGCATTAAATGCGCTACTTAGGTGTCCATTAGCTTTATCGGGGGCGGGAACGAGGCCCGTCCCGTCCGTCGCCGCTCCGCCTCGCTTCGACACGGGCCCAGGCCAGCGATGCATGCAACGCCATGTAGGCAGGCAGGCAGCTGAGGTGGCGCGGTGGTAGGGCCTCCATGAAGATCTGCATGCCACCACGCAGGTGCTTGCTGATTTTGTCTGGAGGCCGCATGTTGCCACCTTTCACCGGTATCATACACCCACCATATACCTTCCTCAAAACAGCCACCATACCTACCTATCATGGCATTTCCATAGCCATTCCGAGATATATTGCCATGCAACTTTCCACCGTTCCGTTTATTATGACACGCTCCATCATTGTCATATTGCTAGCATGATCATGTAGTTGACATCGTATTTGTGGCAAAGCCACCGTTCATAATTCTTTCATACATGTCACTCATGTTTCATTGCATATCCCGGTACACCGCTGAAGGCATTCATATAAAGTCATATTTTGTTCTAAGTATCGAGTTGTAATTGTTGAGTTGTAAGAAAAATCAAAGTGTGATGATCATCATTATTAGAGCGTTGTCCCAAGTGAGGAAAGGATGATGGAGACTATGATTCCCCCACAAGTCGGGATGAGACTCCGGACGAAAAATAAAAATAAAATAAAATAAGAGGCCATAAAAAAGTGAAAAGGCCCAAATAAAAAAATGAAAGAAAAAGAGAGAAGGGACAATGCTACTATCCTTTTACCACACTTGTGCTTCAAAGTAGCACCAAGATCTTCATGATAGGGAGTCTCTCATTTTGTCACTTTCATATACTAGTGGGAATTTTTCATTATAAAACTTGGCTTGTATATTCCAATGATGGGCTTCCTCAAATGCCCTAGGTCTTCGTGAGCAAACGAGTTGGATGCACACCCACTTAGTTTCTTTTGTTGATCTTTCATATACTTATAGCTCTAGTGCATCCGTTGCATGGCAATCCCTACTCACTCACATTGATATCTATTGATGGGCATCTCCATAGCCCATTGATACGCCTAGTTGATGTGAGACTATCTTCTCCCTTTTGTCTTCTCCACAACCACCATTCTATTCCACCTATAGTGCTATATCCATGGCTCACGCTCATGTATTGCATGAAGATTGAAAAAGTTTTGAAAATGTTAAAGTATGAAATAATTGCTTGTATTGTCATCGGGGTTGTGCATGATTTAAATATTTTGTGTGGGGAAGATGGAGCATAGCCACACTATATGATTTTGTAGGGATAACTTTCTTTGGCCATGTTATTTTGAGAAAACATAATTGCTTAGTTAGTATGCTTGAAGCATTATTATTTTTATGTCAATATGAACTTTTGTCTTGAATCTTTCGGATCTGAATATTCATACCATGATTAAGAAGATTTACATTGAAATTATGCCAAAGTATCACTCCGCATCAAAAACTCTCTTTTTATCATTTACCTACTCGAGGACGAGCATGAATTAAGCTTGGGGATGCCTGATACGTCTCCAACGTATCTATTATTTTTGATTGCTCCATGCTACTTTATCTACTGTTTTGGACTGTATTGGGCTTTATTTTTCCACTTTTATATTACTTTTGGGACTAACCTATTAACCGAAGGCCCAGCCCAGAATTGCTCTTTTTTGCCTATGTTTCGAAGAAACAGAATATCAAACGGAGTCCAAACGGAATGAAACCTTCGGAAACGTGATTTTCTCACCGAACATGATCCAGGAGACTTGGACCCTACCAAGGAACAACAGAGGCGGTCACGAGGGTGGGGGGCGCCTCCCTCCTAGGGCGCGCCCCCCTGCCTCGTGGGCCCTCTGTTGCTCCACCGACGTACTCCTTCCTCCTATATATACCTACGTACCCCCAAACGATCAGAACAGGAGCCAAAAACCTAATTCCACCGCCGCAACTTCCTGTATCCACAAGATCCCATCTTGGGGCCTGTTCCGGAGCTCTGCCGGAGGGGGCATCCACCACGGAGGGCTTCTACATCATCACCATAGCCTCTCCGATGAAGTGTGAGTAGTTTACTTCAGACCTTCGGGTCCATAGCTAGTAGCTAGATGGCTTCTTCTCTCTTTTTGGATCTCAATACAATGTTCTCCCCCTCTCTCGTGGAGATCTATTCGATGTAATCTTCTTTTTGCGGTGTGTTTGTTGAGACCGATGAATTGTGGGTTTATGATCCAGCTTATCTATGAATAATATTTGAATCTTCTCTGAATTCTTTTATGTATGATCGAGTTATCTTTGCAAGTCTCTTCGAATTATCCGTTTGGTTTGGCCAACTAGATTGGTAGTTCTTGCAATGGGAGAAGTGCATAGCTTTGGGTTCAATCTTGCGGTGTCCTTACCCAGTGATAGAAAGGGTTGCAAGGCACGTATTGTATTGTTGCCATCGAGGATAACAAGATGGGGTATTTATCATATTGCATGAATTTATTCCTCTACATCATGTCATCTTGCTTAAGGTGTTACTCTGTTTCTAACTTAATACTCTAGATGCATGCTGGATAGCGGTCGATGAGTGGAGTAATAGTAGTAGATGCATAATCGTTTCGATCTACTCGTCACGGACGTGATGCATATATACATGATCATACCTAGATATACTCATAACTATGCTCAATTCTGTCAATTGCTCAACAGTAATTTGTTCACCCACCGTAGAATACTTATGCTCTTGAGAGAAGCCACTAGTGAAACCTATGGCCCCCGGGTCTATTCTCATCATATCAATCTCCATCACTTTTATACTTGCTTTGTTTTTACTTTGCTTTTTACTTTTCACTTTGCATCTCTATACCAAAAATACCAAAAATATTATCTCTATGAGATCTCACTCTCGTAAGTGACCGTGAAGGGATTGACAACCCCTAATCTCGTTGGTTGCGAGTAGCTATCGTTTTGTGCATGTACGAGGGACTTGTGCGTGGCCTCCTACTGGATTGATACCTTGGTTCTCAAAAACTGAGGGAAATACTTATGCTACTCTGCTGCATCATCCTCTCCTCTTCGGGGAAAACCAACGCAAGCTCAAGACGTAGCACCCACCAGCTACATCTTCGCACGCAAGGAAGTGCCTGACAGTCGGGACCCACCTGGTCGAAGCGTACATAGCGTTGTCATTCTGGTCGCGAACGTGTACGTACATACTGGTCGATGTAGAGGCGCACGTGTCGTAGTAGAGGCGCGCACGTAGCACGTACACGTACGTACAGCGGCCAGTGTGCAAGAAAGTAAATACGGCCACGTACGTATATACGGGCGGGTCTCGAACGCCTACTCACGCGTACGTACGACCAGGGCTCATGTACATGGCTGGGTCGGGACGGAGAAACAGTGTCGTCGTCGTGTTCATGGTGAGCCAACCGGCTGGGTCGGAACGGAATGCGTCGTCATGTTCATCGGGAGGGCTTGGACGGAACAGCCGATGGAATCGTGGCCTGGTGTACCACAGAACAGAGGAAACGGCCTTGTGTTCGACCGGCCACGGTCGAAATGGGATCCTGTTCATCGGGAGGGGTCTGGCGTACCGCAAAACGGAGAAAACGGACCTCCTACGGTCGAAAAAGGGGTCCTGTTGATCGGGAGGGGTGTGGCGTACCGCAAAACGGAGGAAACGGACTTGTGTTGGAGTGCTACGGTCGAAACGGGGTTCCTGTTCATCGGGAGGGGTGTGGCGTACCACAAAACAGGACTCCACGGGATACTGTTCATCTCCACCGTCGACCCCTCCAGCCTCCACGGGCTACTGTTCATCCACCGTCGACCTCCTCCAGCCTCCACCTGCGACTGTTCATCCACGGGCTCCTGTTCATCCAGCCTCCACCGTGCGCTACTCCACCGGCTATTGTTCAACCAATCCTCTCCACGGGCTCCTGTTCAACCACCCGTCCACGGGCTACTGTTCATCCACCCCTCCACCGTCTACTGTTCATCCAGCCCTCCATGGGGTGGTCCTGTTCATCCAACCCTCCACGGGGTCCTATTCATCCAGCCCCAACCGGCTCGATCGATCGGGGTCCTGTTCATCCACCCCCACCGGGAACTGGTCATCCAAACCCCCCAACAACGCTCACTGTTCAACCAGAGGCAGCATCGATCGGCTTCAGTTAGCAGCAGTAGCGATGGAATCACTCGATCGGGTTCAGTTAACAGCCATCGATCGATCGCTCGGGTTCGAATGTCGTAGCTGCGCAGTGCAATCGCTCGGGTTCAGTTAGAGCCCGACACCTCGCTCGGGTTCAGTTAGAGCCCAACGCCTCGCACCCACGCGCGTGCATGTACGTGAGAAACGTGCATCGCTCGGCCCCGACCACCCACCGTAACCGGGAACACCCCGATATTTTCCTCGCCCTCGCTTCTACCACGGTTTTTTTCGTCATGGACGGCCCAAAGAATGTGGTGCAGCTGTGTCTCCGGCCCGCCCAGGACGAAAAGCCCATTTTTTGTCATGATTTTTTGTCATAGAAGTAGGAGCCCACCACATCTATGATGATACCGGGTTTTGTCACAATTATCGTCATAGAAGTGTCATAAGTATGACAGAAAAAAAATCATTCGGCCCAAAATGTCACGGATGTGTCTTTTTTTGTAGTGATATGCTTAGTTCGAGAATGTTGCATGGGATTGTAAGCAATCTTAATAGCACTTTCATTGTCAGAAAGCAATGGAACATGTTTCACATTGATCCCGTAATCTTTAAGAGTTTGGGTCATCCAAAGTAACTGAGCAGAACATGAACCGGCGGCAATGTATTCCGCTTCGGCAGTGGATAAGGATACCGAGTTTTGTTTCTTGGAGGACCAAGACACAAGGGATCTACCAAGAAAATGACAAGTACCCGAAGAGGACTTTCTATCGACCTTGTCACCGGCATAGTCCGAGTCGGAGTAGCCAACAAGATCAAAAGAAGACCTCTTAGGATACCAAATGCCAAAATTTGGTGTGTGAATTAAGTATCTAATTATCCTTTTCACAACCTTAAGATGACATTCTTTGGGGGCCGCTTGATATCATGCACACATGCACACACTTAGCATAATATCGGGACGGGAGGCACATAGATATAACACTGAACCAATCATAGAGCGGTAAACCTTTTGGTCAACCGATTTGCCATCCTTGGTCAAGTCAAGATGTCCACTAGTAGGCATGGGTGTTTTCATACCTTTGCTTTCTTGCATGTTGAACTTCTTGAATATGTCCTTAGCGTACTTTGTTTGAGAAACAAAGCTGCCTTCCTTAGTTTTCTTGATTTGCAAGCCAAGAAAGAACTTGAGTTCACTCATCATATACATCTCAAACTTCTTCGACATTAGCTTCCCAAAATTTTCACTAAAATGAGGGTTATTCGAGCCAAATACGATATCATCAACATAAATTTGGCACACAAATAGTTCACCATCAACCCTTTTAGTAAAAAGAGTAGAATCAATCTTTCCAATCTCAAAGCCTTTTTCAATAAGGAACTTGGTCAAGCATTTATACCATGCTCTAGGAGCTTGTTTAAGACCATAAAGAGCTTTGTGAAGTTTGTAAACATGGTCGGGTTTCTTAGGATTAACAAAGCTGGGAGGTTGTTTGACATAAACTTCCTCCTCAATTTCACCATTTAAAAAAGCACTTTTAATGTCCATTTGGTACAAAGTAGTATAATGGTGATTAGCATAGGCAAGTAAGATGCGGATGGAATCAAGTCTAGCAACGGGAGTGTATGTCTCACCATAGTCCATACCTTCGACTTGAGTGTAGCCTTGGGCGACGAGACGTGCTTTGTTGCGAACAACTTGTCCATCTTCGTCTTGTTTGTTGCGAAACACCCATTTGGTACCAATGATGTTGTGGTTGTTGTCGGGCTTCTCGACCAATATCCACACTTGGTTTCTCTCAAAGTTGTGTAGCTCTTCATGCATAGCATTTATCCAATCCGGATCTTCCAATGCTTCTTCAACCTTCATAGGTTCAATGCTAGAGATGAATGAATAATGTTCACAAAAAATAGCCAAACGAGATTTAGAGCGAGTGATTCTCTCAGTTTGGATACCATTGAAGATTTGTTCGATGGGATGGTCTCTTGAGACTCTTGCTCGAAGTCGTGAGAGCTTTTGCTTGGGTCGGGGTGGAACATCTTCTTCATCATCGTGTTCTTCTTCTTGGCCTTCTTCATTGTTGGCGTTGTTGTTCTCTTGTCGTGGTGGAGAAGGAGGTTGATGAGGTTCATCTTGGTGTACTTCCTCGTTCTCTTCATCTTGGTGTGTCCCACTCGTGGATGCTTCCATGTCAACTCCTGGTTCACTTTGTCGTGAGGTAGAAGCTTCCACTTGGACGGATGAGGTACTCTCCTTCACCTCCGTTGGACGAATCTTGCCAATAGACAAGTCTTGGATTGCTTCCTAAGGATCTTTATCTCCTACATCAATTGGCAATTGCTCTACTTGCGAGCCATTAGATTCATCAAACTTCACATCTACCATCTCTTCAACCTTTCGGGTGAAATTGTTGTAGACACAGTAAGTGTGAGAGTTTGATCCATAACCAAGTAGGAAACCCTCATGAGATTTAGGAGCAAATTTAGAACGACGATGCTTATCAATAATATAACACTTTGAGCCGAATACCTAAAGTATCCAACTTGGGGTTTGTTACGGGTGAGAAGCTCGTATGTCGTCTTGCCGAGTAACTTGTGAAGATACAGGCGATTTGTTGCATGACAAGCTGTCTCAACCGCTTCCGCCCAAAAGTGTTTTGGAGTCTTGTACTGATCAAGCATCGTTCTCGCCATCTCAATAAGAGTCCGGTTCTTCCTCTCAACAACTCCATTTTGTTGAGGTGTGTACGTAGCCGAGAACTCATGTGAAATCCCTTCTTCGTCAAGAAAGGTATCCACATTTGCATTCTTGAACTCTGTTCCGTTGTCGCTGCGAACCTTCTTGATCTTCACTTCGAATTGATTTTGGGCCTTCCTAGTGAAGTTCTTGAAGATCTTTTGGACCTGCGATTTATCATCAAGAAAGAACACCCACGTAAATCTTGAAAAATCATCGACTATGACTAGACCAAATGAGTTTCCATTGAGACTTTTGTAGGCATTGGGACCAAAGAGATCCATATGAAGTAGCTCAAGTGGTCTTCTTGTGGTCATGATGTTCTTCACGGGGTGACTTCCTCCAACTTGTTTTCCTGCTCGACAGGCATTGCACAATCTATCCTTGTCAAATATAACATCTTTTACTCCAACGATATGATTACCTTTGATTAGCTTATCAAGATTTCACATGCCCACATGGCCTAACCTTCTATGCCACAACCAACGTTTAGAAGATTTAGCAATGAAGCAAGTTCTAGGTTGAGCCTTTTTTGTGAAATCAACAATGTAAAGATCACCTCTACGTATATACCGGTAAAGACCATATTGTGGTTATCTCTACGAAACACTTGGCAATCTACTTCAGTGAATAGGACATTGAAACCAAAGTCAGCAAGTCTACATACGAAGAGTAGATTATAGCCAAGAGATTCAACGAGCATAACATTTTGTATGGAGCTATCATGTGAGATGGCCACTGAGGGAGTCCTGGACTAAGGGGTCCTCGGCGTCCGGCCTATTGGACATGGGCCGGACTGATGGGTTGTGAAGATACAAGACCGAAGACTCTCACCCGTGTCTGGATGGGACTCTCCTTGGCGTGGAAGGCAAGCTTGGCGTCCAAATATAAAGATTCCTTTCTCTGCAACCGACTTTGTACAATCCTAGTCCCCTACGGTCTCTATATAAACCGGAGGGTTTAGTCCATAGGAACAATCATAATCATACATGCTAGACTTCTAGGGTTTTAGCCATTACGATCTCGTGGTAGATCAACTCTTGTAATACTCATATTCATCAAGATCAATCAAGAAGGAAGTAGGGTATTACCTCCATAGAGAGGGCCTAAACCTGGGTAAACATTGTGTCCCCTGTCTCCTGTTACCATCGACCTTAGACGCACAGTTCGGGACCCCCTATCCGAGATCCGCCGGTTTTTACACCGAGATTGGTGCTTTCATTGAGAGTTCCGCTGCGTCGTCACCAAGAGGTTCGATGGCTCCATCAATCATCTACAACAATGCTGTCCTGGGGGAGGTTTTCCTCCCCGGCCAGATCTTCGCGTTCGGCGGCTTCACACTGCGGGCCAACTCACTTGGCCATCTCGAGCAGATCGACAGCTACGCCCCAGGTCACCAGATTAGTTTTGGAAACCTGGACTATGTCGCTGACGTTCGGGGAGACTTGATCTTCCAAGGATTCGCGACCCCAACTTCCGCTCTGGCCTTAGATCCGGAGCACATGGCCATGTCCGAAGACGGGCTTCCTAAGCCCGCCGGACTATCCGCGGCCACTAAGCCCATTACGGGAGAGTCGGAGGAAGTAGTGTCGCTGGAAACCATCATGAAGCCGGACCCTTCTCCGGACACCGGCTCCAAACCCTCGAAGTCAGCACCGTGTGAGTTCGGCAGAGGAGTCTTCCTCCCGCCATAGTCCATGGACTCTTTTCTCTCTGGACAAATCTCGCCTTTAAGCAAGGCTCTGAACTTAATGCGACCCCTTGTTATTACAGAGAAGCAACGTCCGAACTATGCCTAGCCCGGACTAGGGGCTAAGAGTAGGGAACTTCACGTCCCACCCACCACCCACTTTATAGCCACTGTCGAGGACTTAACCGACATGCTCGATTACGACTCGGAAGACATCGACGGTATGGATGAAGATGCCGGAGAAGAGCAGGCCCAAAACTCGCCGTTTACCGGACGCTGGACGTCCACCTCTTCGTATGACGTGTACATGGTGGATACACCCAAAGAAGCTAAGGACGATGACAAAGAAGACCTAGTCGAGGATAAACCTCCTAAGATACAGCCAAAGCACCGACGACAGTGGCGCCGCTCTAAGTCACGCCGTAGAAAAGACAGCAATACCGGCACAGGAGAAAATAATACCCTAGACGATGCCGAAGACAATGAAGACCACGTTGGGCCAACCTCCGAACAGGATGAACGGGAAGATGGGCGAGTCAGCCCTGACGAACAGGTCATAAGCGAAGACTCAGAGGACAATAATTATCTTCCGCTCTTCGAGGATGAGGTGAGCTTCGTCAACAAGGATTTCATCGTGTCTGAGGAACCTCTCGAGCAGGAGCGCTTTGCGCCGGCTAATAGCCACTTCAAGGATCCTGAAAAAGAAGCAGCAGTAGCTTCAAGCTGATCAAGATCTGCTCAACGATAGATGGACTAGTGTCCTGGCAACCGAGGAATACGGCCTCGAGCGCCCAACCAAAAGTTACCCGAAGCGCAAATTGCTACCTCAGTTCGATGACAAGGCGGTGGAGCCCGTACCATCATCGCGTAATGCGGCTGACGGACCGCTACGTGGTCGGGACAAAGCGTGTAACATCCCAAAATTTCCAATTTTGGAATGTTATATTAAATAAATAACTATGCTTGTTGTCTGATTGTTTGTTTGATTAATTGAGTGAGATTGAGTGGAATTTGAAATTTTTGAAATTTGGATGAGAGGGAATGAAATGACTTTCCCAAACTTTCCCCTTGCCTTTTGGGTCTCAATGAACTCAAGTTCATTCCAACACACAAACCTTAGAGTGAAGATGACATGACTTCTTCCATTTGGAATGAAAAGGGTTTTGAAAAGATTTGAATTTCATTTGAGAATATTTCAAATTCAAAGCTTTATGCAACTCAATGATTTTCATGAGGGAAGATAAAATGACTTCTTCAATTATATGAAATATGAGTTGGAAGATTAAAAAGTATCAAATTGAAAGTCATTTGAAAGTGCCATTTGGAGTTTCAGAAGATTTTGAGTTTTGAATTTGAATTCAAACTTTGGCAAGTGGGAATCATTTCAAAAACTATGCCTGATAAATACTTGAGCAAAAGTATGAGAGGGGTAAACATGACACTCCAAAAATATCAGAGGAAAACAATGCCAAAAGTTTTGAATTCAAATTTGAGTTTTATTTGAATTTTGGGAAAAATGATTTTTTATAAACTTTGGATTTTGCCCCTGGAAAAATGTTCAAATGATAGGGAATATTCCCCTGATCATTTTGGTATATATATGTCCTATATAAAATATTTATATTTTATAAGTTATCTCTGTTTTGTTTTTAAATAAATTAAAAAAACCCCAGCGCCACCAGTAATCGCCCAGCCAGCCAGCCGAGCCACCACCCGGCCCACCAGGCGGCCGAGCTGCCCAATGAACCAGGCCGCACCCCCCCTCTGCGCGAAACCCCTCCGGGTCGGCCACCCGACCAACCCCGCTCCCTCCTCTCGACAAGCGGGCCCCACCTCCTTCTCCCCTCGCCCCTCGCGCGAGAGCGCCGCCGCACGGAGATCCCGTGATCTCCGGGATCCTCCCCCGATCCTCCCCGATTCGCTTCCCGCGCCCGCCGACGCCCCCGCCCTATAAAAGCCCCCCTCACCCCATTTCCCGTCGCGGACCTCTCCTCTCCCGCAAGGCCTCGCCGAGCCCGAGCGCGCCGCCCGCCATTGCCGCCGTCCGACCCACCCCTGCCACCCAGAGCTCGCCCGACCCCACCCCCGGACTCCCCTCGCCGCGCTGCACCACGCGAGCCCTTCGCGACGCCCCCGACCACCGGAGTCGCCGGAACCATCGCCGCCCGAGCCTCCGCCGCCGTCGCCGACCGGTAACTCGCCGGACTTCTCCTCCCCCGTCCGATCTAACCTCGACGGTCTAGATTAGAGCCCCCGAAGGGGTACGGCCATTTAAATAAAAACTGGGTTTTTACCCCGGTTCATTCCGGTTTAGTTAAGTTAGGGTTTTTATTATTAGATCCGGCCCTAGGCCCGTTTAGTTTATATTACGCTCAGTGCGTAGGTTAGGCTCATTAGGCCATTTTTCTTTTATTTTCATTTTCTGTTTTAACAGAATAGTTCCTGATTTGAAAAATTCATAACTTTTATTCTACTTAATATTTTTAGGTGATTCTTTTTTTGTTGGTTTGAAAATTTTCTATAGTTTCTGTAGAAAATATATTTAGCTATGTTAAAATTAATTAAAATTGCTTTATTTTAGATTTAGTCAGAATAGTAAATCTGCCATAAAATGAGTTAGGAAAATTATTTTTATATGGATCTTTTGTCCCAACTTTGTTTTGACATTGCCAAAACATAGGAATTAATTTGGGTATTTTAGGATTAATAAAAATTAGTTTTAAGCAGAATCTTGTTAATCCTAATTAATTAACTAGCTACTGTTTTCTTATTATTTTAATTAGTAAATAAATTTATTTTTCACATGTGATTGATTATTCTAGGATAGTTTCTGTCACTTAATAGGATGAACTTTTATTTATAATAAATAAAACTTTTATTTTATTTTTCTTAATAGAATTTGAATTAGGCCTAATAGGAGTTTTATAATAGCCTTTAAATTGATTCCTTTTGCTCCTAGTTGCTTAATGCATTCCTTTATGTTAAGTTAACATAAATCCATGCTTAGGTTATGTTAAGAAAAATTTTGTTATATAAAACTATTTTAGTTGTTGCTTGAGATAGGAAAAGCTTTGAGTTGGATTTCTTCGAGTTTTCCTTTGGGTTTTGATTCGTTTGTTTTGGTGTGTTATGTTACTATGCTATTGTGTTAAGTGATCCTATGCTTTGTGCTTATTGTGGTTATTATTTGCCTCGGTAGAATTTCCGGAGTGCGAAGTTGCTACCACGAGTCCCTAGTTTCGATGATCGTCAACAAGGCAAGTTCACTTTGACCATGCTTTCATATCTATGTTTTATTGCATTTAGTGGCACCTTTGCAACCACCCCTCAGTAGTGTTATTGAATCCTTGTAGTTGAGTAGTATGCATGAGGTAGGAACCCATCACCCTGTTACCAAGCCCGGGACGTTATTTATTTAAATGCTAAGCTATAGTAGACGGGGTTGGTATGAGTACTCGGGAGTGGTGTGAGAATGGAGGATCTACGTGAATGACGACAACTACATGATGGAATCTGCAAGGACTGCATCTTCAAGGCCTCAAGACTTCAAGACTCAAGACAAGAATTCAATACACACTACTGGGTGAAGGATGGTTGACGGGCACCCTGGAGAAACCAGTGGTTGGCCGGGATGCATGGAGAAGCGCCATGACATCTTGCGGAAAGCTTCACCCAGACTCAAAGAGACGGAAGAATACTTCATGCCCGGAAGCTTACCTGTGCAACCGCAAGTCATTATGGGCTCGGCTTGGTTGACCTTAGTTGTGACTCTGGCTGGGGCGGTGCTAGCAGATGTAGAACTACGGTAGGATGGGATGAGTACCGGACGGTGGTCGAGGAACTCTTCGAAGACCATGTTTCGGTCATCTTGTTCTCAAACACCACGAAGTGCGAGAACGTAAAAGAGGGATCGAATCTTGCGGGTAAAGTGTACAAACCTCTGCAGAGGGTTTAAACCTAATCGATTAGCCGTGTCCCGATTACGGACAATTTGAGCATCCGGACTTGGATCTATCTCGGAACTCTCAACACGGATGATAACTTAATTGTGGGCAACTTATGATGATTTGGGCTATGAGACATCGGTTGGCGGAACCATGTCATGATAGAAAACTCCATAGTACAGACTTCATTTATTCCTTTGATGTAGGGAAAATAAAATCAGCTTTTACGCAAACAAAACTTAGATACAGAGCCACAAAGCCAAATTGCATATAGTATAGTTTTACCATCTGTTTATTCTTATTGTGATCTTGCCAGTACATTCAATGTACTGACCTACACGGCTGCAACGTATCATGTTGCAGATATTTCCTCGACGAGTAAGAGTTACGATACAGGGTTACGGTCTACACTCAACCTGCCGATGGCGTTGATGGGACTCCACACCCGTTTGATTGTTTCCGCTGAGTATTATGAGGTATATATCATTTTACGTTATTTATACATGTGATTGCACTTTGATATATACATTGATGTATTTGTGTGTGCCAAAGATACTTGATCCGTGGATGACACAGATACACAGAGGCTTGACCGTCTGAGGTCGGGTCGCTACAAAGCGGCACCTCAGGCCGAACACCAGCCCGTACTACCTCGGCGTAAAGGCAGAGATAAAACAGCTCGGGGATATACATATGACCTGTGGCAGGACCTTGACAGTAGAGCAGGACAGACCAGATCGATCTACGGATCACGGGGGCATGCCCCTACACGTGACGACGGCTACCTAGCCGGACGTCACAAGCATAATCACGCCCGGGCCGAAAACCGTAGACGGACTCCATCCGAGCTACATCGCGACGTGGCCCGATATAGAGGCGCCACACACCCCCTCTGCTTCACTGATGAAGTAATGGAGCACGAATTCCCAGAAGGGTTTAAACCCATGAACATCGAATCATATGATGGGACAACAGACCCCGCGGTATGGATCGAAGATTTTCTTCTCCATATTCATATGGCCCGTGGTGATGATCTCCACGCCATCAAATACCTCCCACTAAAACTAAAGGGACCAGCACGACACTGGCTAAACAGCCTTCCAGTGAACTCCATTGGCAGCTGGGAGGACTTGGAAGGCGCCTTCCGTGATAACTTCCAAGTTACATATGTCCGGCCACCAGATGCCGATGACTTAAGTCACATCATCCAGCAGCCCGGAGAGTCAACCAAGAAGCTCTGGACTAGGTTCTTAATTAAAAAGAACCAATTTTTTGATTGTCCGGACGCCGAAGCCCTCGCGGCCTTCAAACATAGCGTCCGGGATGAGTGGCTCGCCCGCTACCTTGGTCAAGAAAAACCAAAATCTATGGCAGCCCTTACCGCTCTGATGACCCACTTTTGCGCGGGAAAAGACAGCTCGCTCGCTCGTAGAAGCAACAGCACTAGTGATCCGGGCACTTCCGAAGTTCAATATGGCAACGACACGACGCAACAAACACAAGCGTCGAAATAATAATGAAGGAACGCAAGACACGAAGGTCAACACCGGATTTAGCGACTCCAAACCCGGTCAACGGAAAAAGCCATTCAAGGCAAACAGAGATGTACCATCCAATTTAGACAAGATACTGGATCGGCCCTGCCAGATTCATGGCACCCCCGATAAACCAGCTACTCACACCAACAGAAGCTGTTGGGTCTTCAAACAAGCCGGCAAGCTTAATGCTGAACACAAGGGGAAGGGGCCGCCCAGTGACAGCGATGACGAGGAGACTCGCCAGCCAAACACCGGGGGTCAGAAGCAATTTCCCCCCGAAGTGAAAATCGTAAACATGGTATACATGACGCACACCCCTACAGGGTAGCGCAGGAGCACACTACGGGACGCATATGCCATAGAGCCGGTCACCCCAAAATTCAGCCAATGGGTGGCCAGCCCGATCACTTTTGATCGGAAGGACTACCCAGCCAGTATCCGTCATGAAGGTTCGGTAGCTCTGATCATCGACCCAATTATCAATGAATTCCATCTCACGAAAGTCCTTATGGACGGCGGCAGGAGCCTTAATCTACTTCACCAAGACACTGTCCGCAAAATGGGCATTGATCCTTCAAGAATCAAGCCCACCACAACTACCCTCAAGGGAGTAGTACTCGATGTAGAAGCTCATTGCACGGGCTGAATTACATTGGAAGTCGTTTCCGGTTCTCCGAACAACTTTCGAAGCGAAGGTTTAACCTTCGATATTGTCCCGTTTCGTAGTAGCTACCAGGCACTACTCGGGCGTACTGCTTTTGCTCGTTTCAATGCGGTCCCACATTACGCCTATCTATAAGCTTAAGATGCCCGGTCCATGCGGCATCATCACGATGAACAGAAATACGGAACGCTCCCTCCGTACAGAGGATCATACTACGGCTACTACAGTTGAAGTACAAAGAGGTCTCATCAAGCCGCGTATCTCATCGGCCATCAAGCCACCAGTTGATAACCCACAAGTATAGGGGATCGCAACAGTTTTCGAGGGTAGAGTATTCAACCCAAATTTATTGATTCGACACAAGGGGAGCCAAAGAATATTCTCAAGTATTAGCAGTTGAGTTGTCAATTCAACCACACCTGGATAACTTAGTATCTATAGCAAAGTATTTAGTAGCAAAGTAATATGGAAGTAACGGTAACGGTAGCAAAAGTAATATTTTTGGGTTTTGTAATGATTGTAACAGCAGCAACGGAAAAGTAAATAAGCGAAGAACAATATATGAAAAGCTCATAGGCATTGGATCGGTGATGGAGAATTATGACAGATGCGGTTCATCATGTAACAGTCATAACATAGGGTGACACAGAACTAGCTCCAATTCATCAATGTAATGTAGGCATGTATTTCGAATATAATCATACGTGCTTATGGAAAAGAACTTGCATGACATATTTTGTCCTACCCTCCCGTGGCAGCGGGGTCCTAATGGAAACTAAGGGATATTAAGGCCTCCTTTTAATAGAGCACCGGACCAAAGCATTAACACATAGTGAATACATGAACTCCTCAAACTATGGTCATCACCGGGAGTGGTCCCGATTAGTGTCACTTCGGGGTTGCCGGATCATAACACATAGTAGGTGACTATAGACTTGCAAGATAGGATCAAGAACTCACATATATTCATGAAAACATAATAGGTTCAGATCTGAAATCATGGCACTCAGGCCCTAGTGACAAGCATTAAGCATAGCAAAGTCATAGCAACATCAATCTCAGAACATAGTGGATACTAGGGATCAAGCCCTAACAAAACTAACTCGATTACATGATAGATCTCATCCAACCCATCACCGTCCAGCAAGCCTACAATGGAATTACTCACGCACGGCGGTGAGCATCATGAAATTGGTGATGGACGACGGCAATGAATCCCCCTCTCCGGAGCCCCGAATGGACTCCAGATCAGCCCTCCCGAGAGGTTTTAGGGCTTGGCGGCGGCTCCGTATCATAAAACACGATGAATCCTTCTCTCTAATTTTTTTCTCCCCGAAAGTGAATATATGGAGTTGGAGTTGAGGTCGGTTGACCGTCAGGGGGCCCACGAGGTAGGGGGCGCGCCCCCCACCCTCGTGGACAGGGTGTGGGCCCCTTGACGTGGATTTTTCTTCCAGTATTTTTCTTATTTTCCAAATAGATGTTCCGTGGAGTTTCAGGTCATTCCGAGAACTTTTGTTTCGGCACATAAATAACACCATGGAAAGTCTGCTGAAAACAGCGTCAGTCCGGGTTAGTTCCATTCAAATCATGCAAGTTAGAGTCCAAAACAAGGGCAAAAGTGTTTGGAAAAGTAGATACGACGGAGACGTATCACCAGTCTCTATTAAACATGACCGATCAATCTCAGAGTTGGATTAGCAGTTCGGCCTCCGTCGTTCGCCTCATATACCTGCGAAGTTTTTACCGTGCATACATAATTATGCACTTAAAATACCCTGGTCATCGGAGGAGGCACAATACAGACAGGCCTACAAGCACTCCCATAGCCTCTTTTTCTTTTCTAACTATTTTTTATCTTTTACCACTGGTGACTCAAAGGCTGGTCATCTTACAGACTCTTCTGGAGTCCGGCTTTGTATACTTATCCAAAGGCTATTCCTATTAAGGAGTCCTTTCGCCAAGGCAAAGCGGCGCAACCGTGCGACAGGAGGTCCAAATAATTTTTTGTAGACCGCACTCTTTATTTCGAGCCTGTAAAGTGCCTTTTCCCTCAGCCTTCGACCCCCGGCATGTCAAATAGCCCGGGTAGGGGCGTTATAATCTGTAAGATTGCATTTGACGTATCAATCAGATCCCAGTGAACACAATCCATATTTAGTATTCACTTTTTGTAAGAAATTAATTTTGCTTCTTCGGTTGTGGCATGAATGTTCAGATCCGAAAGATTCAAGACAAAAGTTTAATATTGGCATAAAAATAAAAATACTTCAAGCATACTAACTAAGCAATTATGTCTTCTCAAAATAACATGGCCAAAGAAAGCTTATCCCTACAAAATAATATAGCTTGGCTATGCTTCATTTTCGTCACACATAAATGCTCTCATCATGCACAACCCCGATGACAAGCCAAGCAATTGTTTCATACTTTAGTAATCTCAAACTTTTTTCAACTTTCACGCAATACATGACGTGAGCCATGGACATGGCACTATGGGTGGAATAGAATATAATGATGGGGGTTGTGTGGAGAAGACAAAAAAGGAGAAAGTCTCACATTGACGCGGGTAATCAACGGGCTATGGAGATGCCCATCAATTGATGGCAATGCGAGGAGTAGGGATTTCCATGCAACGGATGCACTAGAGCTATAAATGTATGAAAGCTCAACAAAAGAAACTAAGTGGGTGTGCATCCAACTTGCTTGCTCACGAAGACCTAGGGCATTTGAGGAAGCCCATTGTTGGAATATACAAGCCAAGTTCTATAATGAAAGATTCCCACTAGTATATGAAAGTGACAATATAAGAGACTCTCTATCATGAAGATCATGGTGCTTACTTTGAAGCACAAGTGTGGAAAAAAAGGATAGTAGCATTGTACCTTTTATTTTCTCATTTTTTTATTTGGCCTTTTTTTATATTTGGCCTTTCTTTTTTTCTTTTTTTGGGACAATGCTCTATTAATGATGATCATCACACTTCTATTTATTTACAACTCAAAGATTACAACTCGATACTAGAACAAAGTATGACTCTATATGAATGCCTCCGGCGGTGTATCAGGATGGGCAATGAAACAAGAGTGACATGTATGAAATTATGCATGGTAGCTTTGCCACAAATACGATGTCAACTACATGATCATGCAAGGCAATATGACAATGATGAAGCGTGTCATAATGAACGAAACGGTGGAAAGTTGCATGGCAATATATCTTGGAATGGCTATGGAAATGCCATAATAGGTAGGTATGGTGGCTGTTTTGAGGAAGATATAAGGAGGTTTATGTGTGATAGAGCGTATCATATCACGGGGGTTGGATGCACAGGCGAAGTTTGCACCAACTCTCAAGGTGAGAAAGGGCAATGCACGGCATCAAGAGGCTAGCAATGATGGAAAGGTGAGAGTGCGTATAATCCATGGACTCAACATTAGTCATAAAGAACTCACATACTTATTGCAAAAATCTACAAGTCATCAAAAACCAAGCATTACGCGCATGCTCCTAGGGGGATAGATTGGTAGGGAAAGACCATCGCTCGTCCCCGACCGTCACTCATAAGGAGGACAATCAAAGAAACACCTCATGCTTCAAATTTGTCACACAACATTTACCATACGTGCATGCTACCGGACTTGCAAACTCTAACACAAGTATTTCTCAAATTCACAACTACTCAACTAGCATAACTCTAATATTAACATCCTCATATCTCAAAACAATCATCAAGTATCACACTTCTCATAGTATTCAATGCACTCTATATGAAAGTTTTTATTATACCCAACTTGGATGCCTATCATATTAGGACTAATTTTATAGCCTAAGCAAATTACCATGATGTTCTAAAGGAATCTCAAAATAATATAAGTGAAGCCTGAGAGATCAAAATTACTATAAAATAAAACCACCACCGTGCTATAAAATATATAAGTGAAGCACTAGAGCAAAATTATCTAGCTCAAAAGATATAAGTGAAGCACAAAGAGTATTCTAATAAATTCCGATTCATATGTGTCTCTCCAAAAGGTGTGTACACAGCAAGGATGATTGTGGTAAAATAACAAGCAAAGACTCAAATCATACAAGACGCTCCAAGCAAAACACATATCATGTGGTGAATAAAAATATTGCCTCAAGTAAAGTTACCAATGGACGAAGACGAAAGAGGGGATGCCTTCCGAGGCATCCCCAAGCTTAGGCTTTTGGTTGTCCTTGAATTTTACCTTGGGGTGCCTTGGGCATCCCCAAGCTTAGGCTCTTGCCACTCCTTATTCCAAAATCCATCAAATCTTTACCCAAAAACTCAAAAACTTCACAACACAAAACTCAACAGAAAATCTCATGAGCTCCATTAGTATAAGAAAACAAACCACAACTTTAAGGTACTGTAATGAACTCGTTATTTATTTATATTGGTGTTAAACCTACTATATTCCAACTTCTCTATGGTTCATACCCCCGATACTAGCCATAGATTCATCAAAATAAGCAAACAACACACGAAAAACGGAATCTGTCAAAAACAGAACAGTCTGTAGAAATATGATTTGTTCGAATACTTCTGGAACTCCAACAATTCTGAAAAACTAGTACAACCTGGAAAATTTGTATATTGATCTACTTCAGAAAAACTAGTATTTTATCTCGTTCTGGTGAATTTTAACAATTATTTTCGTGAGCGCAAAGTTTCTTTCTTTTTCAGCAAGATCAAACAACTATCACCCAAGAAGATCCTATTGGTTCTACTTGGCACAAACACTAATTAAAACATAAAAACACATTCCAACAGAGGCTAGATGAATTAATTATTACTAAACAGAAACAAAAGCAAGATACAAAAATAAAATTGGGTTGCCTCCCAACAAGCGCGGTTGTTTAACGCCCCTAGCTATTCATTGATATTTCAATGCTGCTCACATGAAAGACAAGAATTGAAGCACAAAGAGAGCATCATGAAACACGTGACAAACACATCTAAGTATAACATACTTCCTAAGCATAGGAATTTTATAAGCAAACAAATTATCAAGGCACGCAAAAACTAGCATATGCAAGGAAGAAGAAAGAGACGATAACAATCTCAACATGAAGAGAGGTAATTTGGTAACACGAAAATTTCTACAACCATATTTTCCTCTCTCGTAATAATTACATGTAGGATCATAAGAAAATTCAACAAAATAGCTATCACATAACATATTCTCAACACGATCCACATGCATGCGAAGTTGACACTCTTCCAAAATAGTGGGATTAACATTAACTAAAGTCATGACCTCACCAAACCCACTTTTATCAAAAATTTCATAAGATTGAACATTCTCCAAATATGCGGGATCTAAAGTTGATACTCTTCCAAACCCACTTTCAATATTATTGCAAAAATTATTATCAATCTCATATTCATCATGGGGCTTAAATAAATTTTCAAGATCATAAGAAGAATCACCCCAATCATGATCGTTGCAACAAATACTGGACATAGCAAAACTAGCATCCCCAAGCTTAGGGTTTTGCATATTATTAGCACAATTGCCATCAATAGAATTTATTGTAGAATCATTGCAATCATGATTTTTATTCAAAGATCTATCATGAATCGCTTCATAAATTACTTCATCACAATTTTTAGATTCACGAATGTCAAACAAAACCTCATAAAGATAATCTAGTGCACTCAACTCACTAGCAATAGGTTCATCATAATTGGATCTCTTAAAGAGATTAGCAAGTGGATGAGGATCCATAAACTTTTAGCAAACGAAGATGTAAGCAAAAAGGAGGTACATGGTAATGCAAGATCGAACGGAAGGAGGGCGAATAAAACGACAAAGGTGAAGTTGGGGAGAGGAAAATGGAAAATAATGTAATGCGAGGGATAAGAGTTTGTGATGGGTAATTGGTATGTCTTGACTTGTGCGTAGATCTCCCCGGCAAAGGCACCAGAAATCCTTCTTGCTACCTCTTGAGCATGCGTTGGTTTTCCCTTGAAGAGGAAAGGGTGATGCAGCAAAGTAGCATAAGTATTTCCCTCAGTTTTTGAGAACCAAGGTATCAATCTAGTAGGAGACTACACGCAAATTGCCTAGTACCTACACAAACAATCAAGAACCTTGCAACCAACGCGATAAAGGGGTTGTCAATCCCTTCACGGCAGCTTGCAAAAGTGAGACCCGATAAAGATAATGAGATAAATATGTTTGGTATTTTTGTTGTATAGATTGGAAAGTAAAGATTGCAAAATAAACGGCGACAGAAATAGCTAATTCACGGGAAACTAATATGATGCAAAATAGACCCGGGGGCCATAGGTTTCACTAGTGGCTTCTCTCAAGATAGCATATCTTACGGTGGGTGAACAAATTACTGTCGAGCAATTGATAGAAAAGCGCATAGTTATGAGAATATCTAGGCATGATCATGAACATAGGCATCACGTCCGTGACAAGTAGACCGAAACGATTCTGCATCTACTACAATTACTCCACGCATCGACCGCTATCCAGCATGCATCTAGAGTATTAAGTTCATAAGAATAGAGTAACACATTAGGCAAGATGACATGATGTAGAGGGATAAACTCAAGCAATATGATATAAACTCCATCTTTTTATCCTCGATAGCAACAATACAATATGTGTCGTTTCCCTTTCTGTTACTGGGATCGAGCACCGCAAGATTGAACCCAAAGCTAAGCACTTCTCCCATTGCAAGAAAGATCAATCTAGTAGGCCAAACCAAACTGATAATTCGAAGAGACTTGCAAAGATATTAAATCATGCATATAAGAATTTAGAGAAGAATCAAATTTTTTTCATAGATAATCTTGATCGTAAACCCACAATTCATCGGATCACGACAAACACATCGCAAAAAGAATTACATCGAATAGATCTCCAAGAAGATCGAGGAGAACTTTGTATTGAGATCCAAAGAGAGAGAAGAAGCCATCTAGCTAATAATTATGGACCCGAAGGTCCATGGTAAACTACTCACACATCATCGGAGAGGCTATGGTGTTGATGTAGAAGCCCTCCGGCGAAGTGCCGGAAAAGGCCCCGAGATGGGATCTCACGGGTACAGAAGGTTGCGGCGGTGGAAAAGGTGTTTCGTCGCTCTCCCCGATGGTTTCATGGTATAAGAGTATATATAGGCGAAAGAAGTAGGTCGGTGGAGCTGCGAGGGGCCCACGAGGATGGGGGCCTCCCCCAGGGGCGCGCCCTCCTGCCTCGTGGCTTTCTTGACCTCCACTCCAAGTCTCCTAGATTGCGTTTGTTCCAAAAACGATCCTCGCGAAGGTTTCATTCTGTTTGGATTCCGTTTGATATTCCTTTCCTGCGAAGCACTAAAATAGGCAAAAAAAATAGCAATTTGCAGTGGGCCTTCGGTTAATAGGTTAGTCCCAAAAATAATATAAAAAGGTATATTAAAGCCCATTAAACATCCAAAACAGATAATATAATAGCATGGAACAATCAAAAATTATAGATACGTTGGAGACGTATTACACAATAATCATCTTTATGAATTCTAATGGCTTCAGAGATGATATTGCTAATGATTCCAACATCTCCTTTGGCACGCATGAGGTTAGTAAGCTAAAATGACAATCACCAAACTTAGGATGATTGGAATTCATCTTACTCAAGGCAATAGACTTATGAAGAATTTCATCTAAGTTTTGCAAGGAATAGTTTGGAAATCACTCCTCAAGAAATGTCCATATAGTGTAGGCACAATCAAGAGTAGGCAAGCAACCAATCAAGTTTCTAGGCAAACCTCTAGTGATAAGATTAACAGTTCTAAGGTTTCGGATCATGTCAATTGACTCATCACGGGTAGGATGCAAAGGATCAACATGAGGTGCACAAGGGCTAGTAATGTACTTGTTCAAATGATATTCATTGAAAATCACAAGCATCTCATTTTTTTCACTCATGAAAGAACTCTCCATCATGTATAGGCACTCTATGTCTAAGACTCCCCAACGTAGACTCATCCATCTTCCTCCAATGGTGATTAAACCAAAGCAGTGGAGACCAAGGCTCTGATACCAATTGAAAGGATCGAGAAGAGGTGTCTAGAGGGGGGTGATTAGACCCTCAACAAAGAAAAGTAGCAGTTTTTAGTTTCTTCAAGTTAAGGTGGAGTTTTAGCACAAGTTTAAACATTCACAATACATTTCAAGCAAGCATGGCAAGAGTATATGAGCAGCGGAAAGTAAAGCATGCAAGTTGCAAGAATGTAAAGGGATGGGATTGGAGTATGCAAACGCAATTGGAGACACGAGGATTTTTTCCGTGGTTCTGATAGGTGGTGCTATCGTACATCCACATTGATGGAGACTTCAACCCAAGAAGGGTAATGGCTGCAAGAGTCCATGGAGGGCTCCACCCACGAAGGGTCCACGAAGAAGCAACCTTGTCTATCCCACCATGGCCATCGCCCACGGAGGACTTGCCTCACTAGGGTAGATCTTCACGAAGTAGGTGATCTCCTTGCCTGTACAAACTCCTTGGTTCAACTCCACAATCTTGACGGAGGTTCCCAAGTGACACCTAACCAATCTAGGAGACACCACTCTCCAAAAGGTAACCGATGGTGTGTTGATGATGAACTCCTTGCTCTTGTGCTTCAAAGATAGTCTCCCCAACACTCATCTCTCTCTCTCTCATGGATTTGGATTTGGTGGAAAGAAGATTTGAGTGGAAAGCAACTTGGGGAAGGCTAGGGATCAAGACTCGTGTGGTTGGATCGGAATGTCTTGGTCTCAACACATGAGTAGGTGGTTCTCTCTCAGAAAATATATGCTGGAAGTGTAGGCACGTTCTGATGGCTCTCTCCACAAATGAAGAGTGGGTGGCGGGGTATAAATAGCCTCCACACAATATCTAACCGTTACACACAATTTACCAAACCCAATGGGACCGAATCATAAAACTTGGTCAAACCAATTTAGTTCATGATGTGACCGTTAGGCATTTCGGTCGGACAGATACGATTAACTCGGTGGGACCGATGTGCTAGGGTTAGGGTAAAACCTCATCTCGGGTTGACCGATTACACAAACTCGGTGGGACTGATTTTGGTAATAAGGTAACCAGAGAGTTGGTCAAGCAAACTCGGTGAGACCGATTACATATCTCGGTGAGACCGAAATTATTGCAACAGGAACCGGAGAGTTTGCAAGCCCATCTCGGTGAGACTGGCATCCCATCGGTGAGACCGAATTGGCTAGGGTTTCTGGCAGTGGCTATGTCAAGTGAACTCGGTGGCGCGGATAGATCAAATCGGTAGGGCCAAGTTTGACTTTTGGTTTGGGACATATGTGGATATGAGAAAGTGGTTGAGGGCTTTGGAGCATATCACTAAGCACTTTGAGCAAGCAAGCCATTAAGCAACACCTCATCCCCTTTTAATAGTATTGGCTTTTCCTATGGACTCAATGTGATCTTGGACCACCAAAATAAAAATGTAGAGTCTTGAGCTTGAGCCAATATGCATCCTTAGCATTTTGAAGGGGTTCCACATCCTCTTGTCCATGCCACTCCACTGTTGAACTCATCTGAAATATGCTAGATAAGAGTATTGGTCCAACAAGAGATATGTTGACATTAATTACCAAAATCACCCAGGGAGCACTTGTGCTTTCACATGAAAGTGTTGGGAACTCTAAGTCGTTTTCGTTGGTGGGATGGATACACCTCCCAAAATGGTTTTATCTCTAAGTTCGCTTTGAGCTCTGGCACCTCTACAAATCTCTACTTCTCTCTACGAAGGGCCTTTCTTTTACTTTATGCATTTTTTATTCTTGAATTTGAGTCTCCATCTTCTCTTATAAAAGCACCAACTAGGAGGCAATATGACCATACTTGAGTATTGGGTGTAGCTAATATGCGAGTGTGTATCATGAATGGATCAATGGTTGAGCATGATGGGCTAGGGATAACTTATTCTAGCGTTGATATTTTGAAAGACATGATTGCTTGTTGATATGCTTGAGTATTTAAATTATCATGTCAAAACTAAACTATTGCTTTTAATCACATAAAATTCCAAATTCTCCATGCTATAAAGAAAGAATATGATATGACATGTTAGGCAGCATTCCACATCAAAAATTCTGTTTTTATCTCTTCCCTACTCGAGGACGAGTAGGAGTTAAGCTTGGGGATGCTGATACGTCTCCAACGTATCTATAATTTTTGATTGTTCCATGCTATTATATTATTAATCTTGGATGTTTTATAATCATTTTATATCATTTTTGGTACTAACCTATTGACATAGTGCCAAGTGCCAGTTGTTTTTTTCTACATGTTTCTTACATCGCAGGAAATCAATATCAAACAGAGTCCAAACGCAATGAAACTTTACGGAGATTTTTTTTGGACCAGAAGGAACATAATGAGCCCTGGCTGCGCCTGGGGGGGTGCTCCGAGGAGAGCACAACCCACCAGGGTGCGCCAGGAGGCCCAGGCGCGCCCTGGTGGGTTGTGCCCACCTCGGGTGCCCCCCGGACCGCCTCTTTGCTCTATAAATACCCCAATATTCCCAAAACCCTAGGGGAGTCGATGAAATATTGATCCAGCCGCCGCAGAGTCCAGAACCACCAGATCCAATCTAGACACCATCTTGGATGGGGTTCACCACCTCCATTGGTCCCTCTCCAATGATGCGTGAGTAGTTCTTTGTAGACCTTCGGGACCATAGTTAGTAGCTACATGGATCTCTCCCTCTCGCTAAATTCTCAATACAATGGTCTCTTGGAGATCCATATGATGTAACTCTTTTGTGGTGTGTTTGTTGGGATCGATGAACTTTGAGTTTATGATCAGATCTATCTTTTTATATCCATGAAAGTTATTTGAGTTTCTTTGATCTCTTATATGCATGATTGCTTATAGCCTCGTATTTCTTCTTCGATATTTGGGTTTTGTTTGGCCAACTTGATCTATTTATCTTGCAATGGAAAGAGGTGCTTTGTAGTGGGTTCGATCTTACGGTGCTTGATCCCAGTGACAGAAGGGGAACCGACACGTATGTATCGTTGCTACTAAGGATAAAACGATGGGGTCTATCTCTACATAGACAAATCTTGTCTACATCATGTCATCGTTCTTATTGCATTACTCCGTTTCTCCATGAACTTAATACACTAGATGCATGATGGATAGCGGTCGATGTGTGGAGTAATAGTAGTAGATGCAGGTAGGAGTCGGTCTACTAATCTTGGACGTGATGCCTATATAATGATCATTGCCTAGATATCGTCATGATTGTTTGAATTTCTATCAATTGCCCAACAATAATTTTTTCACCCATCGTTTGCTATTTTTCTCGAGAGAAGCCACTAGTGAAACCTACAGCCCCCGGGTCTCTTTCTCATATTATTTGCCTTTGCGGTCTACTTTTCCTTTGCATTTATTTTCAGATCTATTAAACCAAAAATAGAAAAATACCTTGCTGCAATTTATTCTTATTTATTTTATTTGGCATTCGATCTATCAATCTACTACAATTTTATCTCACGTCCGTTTGCCCATCTGAGGCACCGCTACCCGAAAGGGATTGACAACCCCTTTTACACGTCGGGTTGCGAGGATATGTTATCTTTGTGTAGGGGTTGTTTACATTGTGTTGCTTGGTTCTCCTACTGGTTCGATAACCTTGGTTTCATATCTGAGGGAAATACCTACCGCCGTTGTGCTGCATCATCCCTTCCTCTTTGGGGAAATACCAAGTAGCTTCAAGCGACATCAGGTATCACACTCCGAGTATGTTGATTTCAATAGTGATGAAGATGATTTGCTACGTGATGATGATTTACTTGTTGACAACACTAGTGATGAAAACTATGATGAACTTGCTAGTAATCATGCTAATCAAGATGAAACGAATGACAATGATAAGAAGGAGATTGAGCATCTAACTAAAGAACTAAACACTCTTAAGTTAGATCATGAAACAACTCTAGAGGATCATAGAGAGCTCCTAAGGACTCATGAGAAGCTACGTTTCTAAAAGCTATCAATGATTATCTTCGAAAGAAGAGTTCTTGTTATCTTGCCAAACGTCTCCTCTTGTCCACTTACATGCCACAAGTAAAATCTAGCAACAAAACAAGAAAGATTCTTCCTCTAGTAGTAAGAATAACCATGTTAAATCTAATATTGTTTCTTCTAGTAGTTCTCTTGATTCCACTAACGATTCTCTTAGCCAAGTTACACTTGAGCAAGAAAATAGCTTATTGAAGGGAATTATAGAGAAAGGTGTTTACACGAGCCTTGCCGAAAGTAAGCAATTTGAGGAAATTATACGCAAGCAAGGAAGACGCCGGAAGAACCAAGGTGTTGGTTTTGAGCGAAAGTTCAATGCCACTGGAGTTAAGTGGGAAGAAGATCAATACCCCAAGACGAAGTTTGTTCCTCAACAAAAGAAGTATGACCCCACTTCTTTCAAGGGAACACAAGCTCAAGATGATCTTTCATCACAATACCATAAGCTAAAAGGCAAGGACAGGCTTCGAGAAGAGATTGACTCATTTGAAGAAGCTCCTAAGGCCATGGTCAAGTGGGTTCCCAAGACTACGTCAAGCTCTACATCATCAAGTTCAACTACAACTCCAAGGATTCCCATCAAGTTGATGTGGATCCCAAAGAAGAAGAACTAGAGCGTTCTTGAGGGTGACTCCGCCAACATATTTCAGTCATATTCATCTTGGCGAGGATTTGTGCAATCAACTTTCATATCTTGCACTAGTTCATGGAGTCACAAACCCTCTTGTTGGTAAGACAAGGGACAAGGTAACCTAATGCTTTCATGGACATCATCATATGTGAAATTCACTCTATGTCTATGGATATCCTTGTATGTTCCTTGTGGGACTAACCCATGTAGGTATTGAAAGTGCAACACTCCAATGGATTGCTCCAAAAGATCTACATCAACATTGAGCACCCGCATCTTCACTATCTACATGAAGTCATCATCGGCAAAACCCAAGGTTAGTTCATCCCTCTTAGGGGGGATATCACATCTAGGGGGAGCTTTGCTCTAAAAATTGAGATAAAGCAACTCTAATGGTGTGAACACATCAATGCTTTATCTAAAAGTGGTAACTCCACTTGTGCTTAAATGATGAGTATGACCTATGATCAAATGTTCTCATTTGACACCTCAGTCAATATACTCATATATAGATGACCTAGTCATCGCAAATTGCTTGATAGATGCTAGAATTGTTTGTGCATGCTTTGTCACATATTTCATTTGCTATATTATTGTGTGAACATGTTGGTTGCATAATTTCTCCATTCGAGGACATTCATTTGTTGTTTTTAATTATCTTGGTTTTTATTGGCCAAATGGATGGACAAGAATGCCTAAGAACCTTTGATACGTCTCCAACGTATCTATAATTTTTGATTGCTCCATGCTATATTATTTATTGTTTTGAGCAATATTGGGCTTTATTATACACTTTTATATTACTTTTGGGACTAACCTATTAACCGGAGGCCCAGCCCATATTGTTGTTTTATTGCCTGTTTCAGTATTTCAAGGAAAAGGAATATCAAACGGAGTCCAAACGGAATGAAACCTTCAGTAGCGTGATTTTTTGGAAGATTATCATCCTGGAGGCTTGGAGATCAAGTCAGAAGATCCTCGAGGAGCCCAGGAGATAGGGGGGCGTGCCCCCCCCTACAGGGCACGGCCCCCTGTCTCGTGGACCCCTCGAGCACCCCCCGACCGACTTCTTTCGCCTATATATTCCCTCCTACCCTAAAACCATCGAATATCAAGATAGATCGGGAGTTCCGCCACCGCAAGCCTCTGTAGCCACCAAAAACCTCTCGGGAGTCCGTTTCGGCACCCTGCCGGAGGGGGAACCCATCACCGGTGGCCATCTTCATCATCCCGGCGCTCTCCATGACGAGGAGGGAGTAGTTCACCCTCGGGGCTGAGGGTATGTACCAATAGCTATGTGTTTGATCTCTCTCTCTCGTGTTCCCTCTATGGCATGATCTTGATGTATCCCGAGCTTTGCTATTGTAGTTGGATCTTATGATGTTTCTCCCCCTCTACTCTCTTGTGATGAATTGAGTTTCCCCTTTGAAGTTATCTTATCGGATTGAGTCTTTTATGAGAACACTTGATGTATGTCTTGTCGTGTTTATTTGTGGTGACAATGGGATATCACGTGCCACTTGATGTATGTTTTGGTGACCAACTTGCGGGTTCCGCCCATGAACCTATGCATAGGGGTTGGCACACATTTTCTTGACTCTCTGGTAGAAACTTTGGGGCACTCTTTGAAGTACTTTGTGTTGGTTGGATGAATCTGAGATTGTGTGATGCATATCGTATAATCATGCCCACGGATACTTGAGGTGACAATGGAGTATCTAGGTGACATTAGGGTTTTGGTTGATTTGTGTCTTAAGGTGTTATTCTAGTACGAACTCTTTTATAGATTGATCCGAAAGAATAGCTTTGAGGTGGTTTCGTACCCTACCATAATATCTACGTTTGTTCTCCGCTATTAGTGGCTTTGGAGTGACTCTTTGTTGCATGTTGAGGGATTGTTATATGATCTATCTATGTTATTATTGTTGAGAGAACTTGCACTTGTGAAAGTATGAACCCTAGGCCTTGTTTTCTATCATTGCAATATCGTTTACGCTCACGTTTATCATTAGTTACCTTGCTGTTTTTATTATTTCAGATTACAAAAACCTATATCTACCATCCATATTGCACTTGTATCACCTTCTCTTCGCTGAACTAGTGCACCTATACAATTTACCATTGTATTGGGTGTGTTGGGGACACAAGAGACTCTTTGTTATTTGGTTGCAGGGTTGCTTGAGAGAGACCATCTTCATCCTACGCCTCCCACGGATTGATAAACCTTAGGTCATCCACTTGAGGGAAATTTGCTACTGTCCTACAAACATGTGCACTTGCAGGCCCAACAATGTCTACAAGAAGAAGGTTGTGTAGTAGACGTCAAGCTCTTTTCTGGCGCCGTTGCCGGGGAGGTTAGTGCTTGAAGGTATATCTTTAGATCTTGCAATCGAATCTTTTTGTTTCTTGTTTTATCACTAGTTTAGTTTATAAAAGAAAACTACAAAAAAATGGAGTTGAGTTTGTCTCATACGCTTCGTCTTTTTAATATCGTTCGTGAGTTTGATGGAAAGGAAAATTGTGCTCAAGTACTAGAAGAAGAATGCTTTAAAATGCTTGGTACTAAATCTTTCAATGATGAGCATGATTGCAATGTTGTTAGTATAAAGTCCTTGAATATCCATAGTACTAATGATGATTGCTCTAGTCATAATGAAAATATCTCTCATAAGCATGTCAACTTTTGTGGAGTGCATGTTTGCATTAACACACCAAATAAAGGAGATTTATATTGCAAGAGGCATAAGTATTTAGAAACTAAGAAGTTGCAAGAAAGGCTAGATAAGAGTGCGGAGAATTTAAGATATCTTTCCCGTTGTGAATTTTGCAATAAACAAGATCATTTACATCTCCAATGCAAATTGTTTCATGACCGGATCGTGTCCAAAAATTGTGATGATTTGATCTCCCTTTCTCATTACAACGAACTTAGATTGCTTTTGGGTTGTGAAGAGTTGAAACGTTTAACTAAGCCTATTCCAGAATTTAATCTTAAGCATTTTCTTGATATTGATCTAGAAATGATTTATATGTTTTGTGCGGATAATTGCATGGAAAATCCTTATATTGCCAATTACATAAAGAAAAGAAAGCAAATAGAATATGATGATAATACTAATGAAAGGGAAGAGACTTCCCAATATCCTCCTATTATTTCTTATGATGAATCAGGTAGCGAGGAGGAGCTTTCTATTCAACCAATCTCGTCAATAAGGAGCTCAAAGAGGAAGGTTGAACCAACACATAATGTGAAAAAGGAAAGGAAAAGAAGGGGCAACAAAGGTAAAAAGGTATCCCTTCCAAATGATGTTGCTCCTACTACTCATTGTGATGATGATTTTCGGTGTCAAAACCGGCGGATCTCGGGTAGGGGGTCCCGAACTATGCGTCTAGGCGGATGGTAACAGGAGACAAGGGACACGATGTTTTTACCCAGGTTCGGGCCCTCTCGATGGAGGTAATACCCTACTCCTGCTTGATTAATATTGATGATATGGGTAGTACAAGAGTAGATGTACCAAGAGATCAGAGAGGCTAAACCCTAGAAGCTAGCCTATGGTATGATTGTTGTTCGTCCTACGGACTAAAACCCTTCGGTTTATATAGACACCGAATAGGGTTAGGGTTACACAGAGTCGGTTACAATGGTAGGAGATCTACATATCCGTATCACCAAGCTTGCCTTCCACGCCAAGGAAAGTCCCATCCGGACACGGGACGAAGTCTTCAATCTTGTATCTTCATAGTCTAGGAGTCCGGCCAAAGATGATAGTTCGGCTATCCGGACACCCCCTAGTCCAGGACTCCCTTAGTAGCCCCTGAACCAGGCGTCAATGACGACGAGTCCGGCGCGCATATTGTCTTCGGCATTGCAAGGCGGGTTCCTCTTCCGAATACTTAGAAGGTTTTGAACACAAGGATAGTGTCCGGCTCTGCAAAACAAGTTCCACATACCACCGTAGAGAGAATAATTTTTGCACAGATCTGCTGACGTATTCCGCAGCGTGACATCACACCACGGCCAAGCCTTTATTCAAATCGTTTTTTACTATCCCACCTCAGCGCGTTTTAGCGAGGCGGTTTCCTTGGCACGTCTTATCAAAGCCTAGATCGTGCCCCCTTATTCCGGGATTCTCATCAATACGGACGTGGGTAACCCAACTGTGCCCGTTGGCACGCCTCCTCTATCGAAGGCGAGTCCCAATCGACCACGGGGAGGGATCTTGGTATTCAACCTCTTTATAATGAGACCAAGGCCCTCTTCTTTTTTCCATCCTCCATCGAATTCACCTCGCGCTTCGAGTTCTAACACCCAAAGCTTCAGATTTAGGCGCTTCGGACCTTCGACGATGTCCGGCTCCGACCAGCTCGGCCGCAGGATGTCTTCTTCCGTCACAGAAGAAGATGTGCTAAAGCTGTGAGATGCCAGGTATCTAACCGGCGAGATTTCGCATAGGCTGCCTGCTCCAGGGCAGGTCATTCCCACTCCCGAGCCCGGCGAGAGCGTGGTGTTCGTGTCTCACTTCCTTCGGGTTTAGGCTTCCGACGGATCCCTTTGTGCGGGGCTCAAGTTTTATTATGGGCTGGATTTCCATGACTTGAATCTGAGTCCATCCTCCGTATCTCGTCATTCATTGTCGATGTGAAGCCTTCCTCCATATTACCCTCACTTTGGATTGTGGTCAAGACCTTCAAAGTGGAGCCAAGATGATCGAGGGAAACAAGCAGAGTGCGGAGGGGCGGTCATAAGCAAGTGTGCTGATGCTCCGTGGCCCGAGGGCTCTTTTCAAGAGGAGCTTGGTTTGTGGCAACGGGAGTGGTTTTATATCACCGCTCCCAGGGGCACCAAATGGATGGCGCCACCCGCCTTCCGCTCAGGTCCACCACAACGGCTGGCATCATGGGTCAACGGGGGCTCGACTGGGGGCCGTCCAAGGATGTTCCTCTTTTGCAGGGACGTATTCGAGACCTCCAAGAAAGAGAGATCAATCTGGTCGTGGCGGCGCAGGTTATGCTGATTCGGTGCCTTCGCCTCGCAAACGCCGCCCCCGTCTGTGGGAGTTTAATCCGAGGGACCACGAGCTCTCCAACATTTTATGGGCGCGACGCCCAAGGAGATGTACAAACTGTTCTTCGGATCACAAGAGAAGTGTCCGGACTTAACCGAGGACGCAGGTCTAAGCTGCAATCACCCAGATACTCAAGTAAGTAACCCTGTAACCAGACAGGCTGTTCATTCATTAATCATATATATGCCCTTTAAGGGAGCCGTTTCTTGAACAGGAGTGGATAGCCAAGGCAAAGTTGATAAGGTGTCCGGCTCCCCTCCCAGAGACCACGTCGGATCCCATGCTGGACAAGATGTTGAAGGCCGCGCCTTTTAAAGAAGGCGAAGGGGGGAGCAGGGAAGCAATCGCCTCCGAAGGAGGCTTTCAAGGAAGAGGGATCGGGATCCTCCTCCAAGGGAGAAGAGGACCGCTCAAGACCCGAAGCCAAGGCCTCAAAGCGGGAAAGAAGTCTTCGTCTGAAAGTCCGCGCCGGAAGTATCCCAGCCGCACTATTTCCCCAAGGGGTCGGCCTCCAATGAAGCGGTAAGTAAAAAGAAGGGGTCCTGAATAAAGAACATCCTGTATTTATTTCAAGATAGCCGAAATTGTACCTTGTAGTTCAGATCTCAGCCCTTCCCAGTGAGCTCGTCTTGGGGATCTTCGTCCGGAGATGATAGAGAGCAAACGCCCACCTATCGCGCCTTCATGCGGTAGGCGACCCTGAAGTGTCGCCACGAAGAGTTTCCCGAGTCCGGCGGGCCGACGGTCCGCGCCAACCGGGCGTGCGGTCGGAGGAGTCAAGGACCTGCTCGGGCGAAGCGATATCTCAGAAGATCACCGTGCGCTAATGGCTACGGTAATTGAAAGAATTGCATCTGCTGAGAGCGGATTGCATGAAGCCGCCGAAGTTTATCGACGGGGTTTGAGGTACGAAAAAATGATGTACCTTCCGGCGCTTATGCATATAGAATGCGCCTGTATGGATAGTAGCCCCGAGACTCGGTATGTTGTCACAACCGATGCGGTGCCGAGGATCATAATCTCAGTACTAACATGTCATCGTTCCTATGTAGGTGGCGGGGCATCCGGTGGCTAGCCGGACTGATGAATTTGCCGAACTAAAGCGGCAACTTGACGAGGCGGATGCGGACATCGCGCTGGTCAATAAACGGTTTGACGAGTCACAAGGTATGCGACTTCTCCGCGGACACCTGGTAAGGGAGCTTGACGCCCATGCCTTACTACTTGTATACTTTGATGCAGACGGTGCCGCTGTTGTGGAGAGGCTGTGGGCGGAACTTGCCCGAGCTAAGGAGCAAGCCCGAAAGAGTAATGCGGCCGCTTTAAAGGCGGCCGAAGAGCTGAAAGCCGAACGGGCTGCTCACTGCCAAAGCAAAGAGGAAATGGCCGATTTGGCCCTGAAACTGAAGAATACTACCGACCGCTGCGAGGTTCTTGAAAAAGAACGTCAAGCGGAACAAGAGGACCTGAAAAGGCCACCGCCGAATCCAAGGATGCCCGTTCCGCTATGAGAGCTGCCAAGGAGGAGCTGAGTCGGGCCGGGATATTGCGGCTGGAAAACCGTTTATGCTGCGAAGGAAATATACGGATCTGAAGTATGCTCAGTTGGACAAGTTGTGGAGTTCGTAGGATGCTTATCTGGACTTAGCGGCGAAGCGCCATGCGACGCGATTGAGCACTTCCGAGGCCGAAGGGGCACGAAGGGAAGAGATATTTTGGTCACAATTCCATAGTCCGGAGCGTCCTCTTCCGTTGACCGATCGGTTGGCCGAATGGGCCGAGATGAATCGATTATCCGGACTTGCCATGAAGCATGTCATGACTCATTTGTAGCCAGGCGGACCACAGCCGAAGAGTTATTTTGGCTTAGTGCAGCAGTTCCTTGGTGCGGTACCGCGTATCGACGCAATGAAGCGGTCGACATGTATTGAGGGGGCGCATATGGCTCTTGCCCGTGTCAAGGCATACTGGGCTGAGATGAAGGCCACCGATATTGCGTCCCCAGATTCGGACGGCAGCCGAGTACCAGTCGAGCGCTATTTTGAGGAAGTTCTTCCGGGCGCTCGTTTAATAGAGACGTAGTGCTCGAAGGATGTTATGTTTGAATGACATGTATAATTTTATGAAACAACGTTTCAATTTAATGTAAGAGCTTTTTATACTTGTGCCTTCAAGTAGCAAACTACCTCCTGTGCGGCCGTTGATGTATATATGTATATAACTTTGAAAGATGGCAGTCTTGACTTCAGCCCCCACGCATAGTGCGGGGTGTTTGCAAAGAAGTCGCGCTTTCACACTTAATCCAACGTCTTGGTCCTATAAAGGAGGTGGTAGCGTAGCAAACTAGGCAACCGGACTATAATGCTTTATCACTTTCACTTAGCCATAGGAGTTCGATGGTGGGGCTACTATATAGCCCTTGGGGGCACCGCACTCTCCCGAATTCGAAAGTGCGTATGTGCTGACCAAAAACGGTCCTTCGTTAATGCGGAGAAATTCTAAACATTTCGGTGAGTCATCGAGTGGTTGACCAGTCTCGCTATATCATGACAGTCAGTTTTCGGCTTTCTCTCGAGGTGCTCGCCCGGCGAACCGGGCACAATCGCAGAGTTCTCCGGTGCCGCGTTAGCCGATAGAACGAACGTAAGGCAGCAAAACACGTGAGCCGCAAACCCAACATTTGACCAAAGACATGATTCGAGCTGATGCATATAAGGCCTAACTCGAGACGCCGAACACTCCCTAAGGTATTCGGTCTTTTATAAAGCGGGCGAACAATGCCCTTGGTAACAAGCCCTCGTGTCCAGTGCGTGCAAACTTCGACGCGCCGATGCCAAAACGCCACCTCCTCTGCGGTTATAATAAGAGACCGGGGATGAGTAACAACAAGAGACAGTGAAAAAGGTTTACGAGGTCTTAATCTGAAAAGAATCCTTGCAATGGGTCCTCGTTGCACGCCTCTGCGCTGTGTCTCCGCTATACCAGTATCCTGGACGGGTATAGCACGCGTTCATCTGTAAAGAGAGGAACTTAGTTTTAAAAAGATCATGCTAAAATGTAATTGGAAATAAAATAGAGTATGATTGAAAAATGAGTAAAATTGAGCTTTATTGTCTCTTGTTATACATGCGTGGAGCCCCTTGTAAGGGGGGTACGCGGCTAGTAAGCATCATGTTTATTTATGCCGGACTCGCCTAACCGTGTCCAGGGTCTGAACGACCTGCTTTAGACGCTTTTGGCCAGCAAGGCCGTATTAGTGTGAGGCTGTTAAGGTTGTCTCACATTCTTTCCTTGAGGGACACGCGCAGCTTCCCTTTAATGAAATGATGCCTCGTGGACCGGCATTTTAAGTTTAAGAGATGCATAATGCGGTATTGCGTTAAAGCGGGCGAAAGCTTGGCGTCCCAAAGAGTGCTTGATGGCTACTTTTAAATGGGGCGATGTGGAAGACCAACTTTTCCCGACGGAAGTTATCGGGTGAGCCGAACATAACTTCCAATAGTAGGGAGCCCGTACAATGGCATATGTGCCTGGCATTATTCCTTGGAAGGAAGTGTTGCTATGGCTAATCCTGTTTGGGTTTATCCCCATGTTGCGGATTGTGTCCTGACATAGCAGGTTTAAATCACTGCTGCTATCCATTAGGACTTGCATAAATTGAAGACCGTCGATTATAGGTTCTAGTATCTAGGCAGTCCATCCTGCGTTCCGGATACTTTCGGAGTAGTCCTGATGGTCGAAGGTAATTGGTTTTGACAACCAGTGTTGGGACTCCACTGGGGTAGATTGTGTGGCGCGTAATTCAATGGGTGCCGCTCTGTTTTCCCCTTTTGTTACTTGAAGTAAATTGACCTCTTGTGGGAAATTCTTTTGTTTTCCGGGGCTCTGCTTGTGGTGCTCGTCATCATCCTCACTTGGTGTGTCGAGCCCCTTGTGTTCGGCGTTGAGTCTGCCGGACTGCTTGAAGACCCAACAATCTCTGTGGGTATGGTTTGCAGGCTTCCAGAGTACTGTGGATTTGGCATATCTTGTCCAAGATTTTGTTTAAGTTGGATAGCTCATCGCTATTGTCCTTAAGGGGCAGTTTTTTATTGTTCTGCCGTGAGCTTTTGAATCCGGCGTTGACTGCCGCGCTCTTTGGACCGTTCCCCTTAATCCGGCGCTGGTCCTTGTTGCGTCGTGGTTTCCCATTCCCATCCCTGGACTTGGATGTACTTGGGTCGCTGGTACTGCATCTTGCTAGCCAGCTATCCTCTCCCGCGCAAAAGCGGGTCATGAGGCTTGTTAGTGCGGCCATTGTTCTTGGCTTTTCCTGGCCAAGGTGTCTGGCGAGCCATTCGTCTCGGACGTTGTGTTTGAAAGCTGCTAAGGCTTCGGCGTCCGGACAGTCGACTATTTGGTTCTTTTTGGTGAGGAACCTGTTCCAGAATTTTTGAGCTGACTCTCCGGGCTGTTGGGTTATGTGACTTAGGTCGTCAAGGTCCGGAGGTCGGACATAGGTTCCCTGAAATTGGCCGAAAAGCATCCTCAAGCTCTTCCCAACTACCAATGGTGTTTTCGGGGAGGCTTTTAAGCCAATGCCGGGCTGGCCCTTTGAGCTTGAGGGGTAGGTATTTTATGGCGTGGATATCATCTCCTCTGGTCATGTGTATGTGGAGGATATAATCCTCAATCCAGACTCCAGGGTCAGTCGTTCCGTCGTATGCCTCTATGTTTACGGGCTTGAATCCCGCTGGAAATTCATGATCCAGCACCTCATCGGTGAAACATAGAGGGTGTGCGGCGCCCCTGTATTTGGGTGTGCCGTGATGTTCGGATATTTGACGTGTTGTATTGCTCGCCAGAACTTGTTTCCTTGGCCCGTAGATAGATCTAACTGGGCCATCCTTTTGGTGTGAATCCTTATGCGGATCGCGTGCCGGCTTGTGTGCGGCGCAGCTTGCCGCTCTACGTTTGCCATGTGGTCGCCTATCCGACCCAGCGGCCTCTTTGTTTTTTGATCGTGGGGGCTCTACGGCCTCCTCGTCGAATTCGGGCAGTAGTTTGCGCTTTGGGTAGCTCTTTGCTTGGCGGCTGTTGCCATATTTGTCTGCAGTGTTGAGTAGTTTACTCCATCTCATTCGGAGTGCGTCTTCCGCTGTTCTGAGCCTCTATTTCTGCTTTTTCAATCTACGCGCAGTAGCGAGGAGCTCTTTGTGGAGGTTCTTCTGATCCAATGACGTGTCCGGCATGAGATCGTCCGGACTATTGTCCTTGCGGGTGACGGGTTATTTGTCCAAGTTGGCCTGTTCGGATGGTTGCTCAATGGCATGTTCATCGTCGGCCGGCTCTCCCTGCTCTATGGCTGGGTCTGTGTGGGCGCTATCTTTGTCGAGGTGGGGTTTTGAGCGGCGCTTACGCCGCCGCTTTGACTGCTTCCCGAGGGAATTTTCTTTCGCAGCGTCTCATCGTTCCTCGTTATCGCTTCCCTTAAGTGTGTCCACCATATATATATATCGTAAGTTGAGGTGGCCATCCAGTGCCCTATGGGCGCTGGTTCTTGGTTGTCTCTGGCATCGTCGTCCATATCGTCGATGTCCTCGGAGTCGAAGTCGAGCATGTCTGTTAAGTCGTCGACAGTGGCTACAAAGTGGGTGGTGGGTGGGCGTTGAATTTCTTCGTCGTACGAATCCCAACCTTCCTAACCGTAGTTCGGCCAGGGCTCCCCTGACAAAGAGAGAGACTTTAGTGAGTTCAGGATATCTCCAAAGGGCGAGTGCTGAAAGATGTCCGCGGCGATGAACTCCATTAACCGCGCCCGGTCGGATTCGACCGGCGGGCGCGGAGGTTGGAGTCCGGAAAGGAGTCCGGCACACAGGAGTCACGAGCTTTGCAAAGGACAGGGATGGTGTTCGGCTCGATCGCCGTAGAGATTTCAGCCCCCGAGGCGATGTCCAACCAACCGTCCTCGATCGGCGAAACCGCTCCGGATTAAGGGTCGGAGCGGCACCTCAGCGCGCCTCCGTGGCACTTTTTCGGCGGCGAGCTAGATCGTACCCATCGAGACATTGCGGCACGCTCGGCTGTGGCTCGAATCCGTCGAAGATCAAGTCTCCGCGGACATCGGCCGTATAGTTCAAGCTTCCAAATCTGAACTGATGGCCAGGGCGTAGCTTTCAATCTGCTCCAGATGGCCTAGCGAATTGGCCCGCAGTGCAAAGCCGCCGAATCTGAAGATCTGTCCAGGAGAAAAGTCTCACCCTGGACTGCGTCGTTGCTGATGATTGAAGGAGCCATCGGGCCTATAGGTGACGACACAGAGGAACTCTCAATGAAAGCACCAATGTCGGTGTCAAAACCGGCGGATCTCGGGTAGGGGGTCCCGAATCGTGCGTCTAGGCGGATGGTAACAGGAGACAAGGGACACGATGTTTTTACCTAGGTTCGGGCCCTCTCGATGGAGGTAATACCCTACTCCTGCTTGATTAATATTGATGATATGGGTAGTACAAGAGTAGATCTACCACGAGATCAGAGAGGCTAAACCCTAGAAGCTAGCCTATGGTATGATTGTTGTTCATCCTACAGACTAAAACCCTTCGGTTTATATAGACACTGAATAGGGTTAGGGTTACACAGAGTCGGTTACAATGGTAGGAGATCTACAAATCTGTATCGCCAAGCTTGCCTTCCACGCCAAGGAAAGTCCCATCCAGACACGGGACAAAGTCTTCAATCTTGTATCTTCATAGTCTAGGAGTCCGGCCAAAGATGATAGTTCGGCTATCCGGACACCCCCTAGTCCAGGACTCCCTCAATGATAATTGCTTTACTATTGGTGCTATCCATATTTTTAATGATGAAAGTGATTATGCTTATGATATGAAAGAGCCCAAGCTTGGGGAAGGTATGTTTGATGAGGATGAAATATTTGAGAATATATTTGCTGAAATTAATGTTTGTCCCAAGCTTGGGGATGCTATGTTTAATGAAGATGATATTTTTAGCACCCCAAGTTTTGATATGCAAAGTTGTTATGATGATAGCATGCCTCCTACCTATGATGATTATATTGATGAAAGTGGGTTCGGAAGAGTGTCAACTTTAGGAAGTAGTGATCCCACTATTTTGGCGGATGTTGAATTTTATTGTGATGAATATGAAAGTGGATTTGGAAGAGTGTCAACTTTATTTAGTGATTCCACTATCTTGGGAGAGGTTTCAATCGATTATGATGAGAACGAAGTTGCTACTTATGATGATTATTGTATGAAACTTATGCTATAAAAAGTAGTGATGGTTATATTTAAAAATCTTGTCATGATTATGATTACCCTTTTTCTGAACATTACTCTTTTAATGTGGAAACAATTTTTAGTGTTCAAGTCTCTTATGATACTCCCACTATTCCGAATGAGAAGAATTTTGCTTATGTGGAGAGTAGTAAATTTTCTATGCTTGTAGATCATGAAAAGAATGCCTTGGGTGCTGGTTATATTGTTGAATTAATTCATGATTCTACTGAAAATTATTATGAGGGAGGAACATATGCTTGTAGAAATTTCAATAATATCAAGTTTCCTCTCTATGTGCTTAAATTTTTGAAGTTATGCTTGTTTTGTCTTCCTATGCTTGTTGATTATTGTTCCCATAAGTTGTTTGCTCACAAAATCCCTATGCATAGGAAGTGGGTTAGACTTAAATGTGCTAGTCATATTCTTCATGATGCTCTCTTTATGTTTCAATTCTTATCTCTTATGTGAGCATCATTGAAATCATCATGCCTAGCTAGGGGCTTTAAACGTTAGCGCTTGTTGGGAGGAAACCCAATTTTATTTTAGTTTATTGCTTTTTGGTTCTGTTTAGGAATAAATAATCCATCTAGCTTATGGTTAGATGTGTTTTCATGTTTTAGTTAGTGTTTGTGCCAAGTAGAACCTTTGGGAAGACTTGGGTGAAGTCTTTTCGATCATGCTGTAAAAAACAGAAACTTTAGCGCTCACGAGATTAGGTTCAACTTTTTACTGGAGAATGCTATTTAGTTGATTCTTTTTGAAGATGATTACTAGACAAATTCCTCAGGTCCACCAATTTATTTTAGAATTGTTGTAGTTCCAGAAGTTTGCTTTAGTTACAGATTACTACAGACTGTTCTGTTTTTGACAGATTCGGTTTTCATTGTGTTGTTTGCTTATTTTGATGAATCTATGGCTAGTAAAATAGCTTATAAACCATAGATAAGTTGGAATACAGTAGGTTTAACACCAATATAAATAAATAATGAGTTCATTACAGTACCTTGAAGTGGTGTTTTGGTTTCTTTCGCTAACGGAGCTCACGAGTTTTCTGTTAAGTTTTGTGTTGTGAAGTTTTCAAGTTTTGGGTAAAGATTTGATGGACTATGGAATAAGGAGTGGCAAGAGCCTAACCTTGTGGATGCCCAAGGCACCCCAAGGTAATATTCAAGGATAACCAAGAGCCTAAGCTTGGGGATGCCCCGGAAGGCATCCCCTCTTTCTTCTTCGTTCATCGGTAACTTTACTTGGAGCTATATTTTTATTCACCACATGATATGTGTTTTTCTTGGAGCATCGTTTTATTTTATTTAGCTTTGCTTGCTGTTAGTTAGAATAATTATTTGCATCTTTACTTTCAATAAAAATGTCAAGGATAGCCTTTGTCATGCTTATTTTGCTAGTATACATGTTGTTGTTTGAAAACAGAAAGTTTACCGCTGTTGCAAAATTTCCCTAGAAAAGTCAGATAATGGTATAATGTTGAATATTTTTGCATATTGAGCTCTGATAAATTTATTAGAGTGGTAATTTTCTCTCATAATTTTTGTAGTTAGGGAAGTATGATGAATCTTGCATTCTTTACAGACTATACAGTTTTGGCAGATTGCTGTTATGTTTGCATTGTTTGCATATGTTTGCTTGTTTAATGATTCTATTTGAGGATAGGAGTGTTAAATATGCAGAGGCATTTATTATGAAATGTTGAATAATAATTTTAGTGATTTGTTACAGTAGAAAATGATAAGGTTTTGCATTGGTTTATACTAACCTATCTCACGAGTTCTTGTTGAGTTTGGTGTGGATGAAGCTTTTGAGAAATAGAGAAACCATGATATGAGAGGAATTAAGAAGACACAAAAGTTCAAGCTTGGGGATGCCCAAGGCACCCCAAGATAATATTTCAAGAAGTCTCAAGCATATAAGCTTGGGGATGCCCCGGTAGGCATCCCACCTTTCTTCTTCAACAACTATCGGTTAGTATCGGTTGAGCCTAAGTTTTTGCTTCTCCACATGAGTTGTGCTATCATTTCAATGTATTTTTATTTTGTTTTGCTTTCTGTTTGAATACAATACCAAGATCTGAAATTCGTTAATGTTAGAGAGTCTTCACATCGTTGCACAATTATTTAACTACTCATTGATCTTCACTTATATCTTGTTGGAGTAGTTTGTCGTTTACTCTAGTGCTTCACTTATATCTTTTAGAGCACGGTGGTGGTTTTATTTTGTAGAAATTAATGAACTCTCATGCTTCACTTATATTATTTTGAGAGTCTTAAATAGCATGGTAATTTGCTTAAATAATCTTAATATGCTAGGTATTCAAAAATAGTAAAAAACTTTCTTATGAGTGTGTTGAATACTAAGAGAAGTTTGATGCTTGATGATTGTTTTGAGATATGTAAGTAGTGATATTAGAGTCATGCTAGTTGAGTAGTTGTGAATTTGAGAGATACTTGTGTTAAAGTTTTTTTATTCCCGTAGCATGCACGTATGGTGAACCGTTATGTGATGAAGTCGGAGCATGATTTATTTATTGATTGTCTTCCTTATGAGTGGCGGTCGGGGACGAGCGATGGTCTTTTCCTACCAATCTATCCCCCTAAGAGCATGCGCGTAATACTTTGCTTTGATAACTTCTAGATTTTTGCAATAAGTATATGAGTTCTTTATGACTAATGTTCAGTCCATGGATTATACGCACTCTCACCCTTCCACCATTGCTAGCCTCTCTAATACCGCACACTTTTCGCCGGTATCATACACCCACCATATATCTTCCTCAAAACAGCCACCATACCTACCTATCATGGCATTTCCATAGCCATTCCGAGATATATTGCCATGCAACTTTCCACCATTCCGTTTATTATGACACGCTCCATCATTGTCATATTGCTTAGCATGATCATGTAGTTGGCATCGTATTTGTGACAAAGCCACCGTTCATAATTCTTTCATACATGTCACTCTTGATTCATTGCATATCCCGTTACACCGCCGGAGGCATTCATATAGAGTAATATTTTGTTCTAAGTATCGAGTTGTGATTGTTGAGTTGTAAGAAAATAAAAGTGTGATGATCATCATTTTTAGAGCATTGTCCCAGTGAGGAAAGGATGATGGAGACTATGATTCCCCCACAAGTCAGGATGAGACTCCAGACAAAAAATAAAAAAAGGAAAAAAAGAGGCCATAAAAAAAAGAGAAAAGGCCTAAATAAAAAAATGAATGAGAGAAAAATAGAGAAGGGACAATGCTACTATCCTCTTACCACACTTGTGCTTCAAAGTAACACCATGATCTTCATGATAGAGAGTCTCCTATGTCGTCACTTTCATATACTAGTGGGAATTTTCATTATAGAACTTGGCTTGTATATTCCAATGATGGGCTTCCTCAAAATGCCCTAGGTCTTCGTGAGCAAGCGAGTTGGATGCACACCCACTTAGTTTCTTTTGTTGAGCTTTCAAATGCTTATAGCTCTAGTGCATCCGTTGCATGGCAATCCCTACTCACTCACATTGATATCTACTGATGGGCATCTCCATAGCTCGTTGATACGCCTAGTTGATGTGAGACTATCTTCTCCTTTTCTTTTTTTCTTCTCCACAACCACCATTCTATTCCACCTATAGTGCTATGTCCATGGCTCACGCTCATGTATTGCGTGAAGATTGAAAAAGTTTTGGGAGTATCAAAAGTATGAAACAATTGCTTGGCTTGTCATCGGGGTTGTGCATGATTTAAATACTTTGTGTAGTGAAGATAGAGCATAGCCAGACTATATGATTTTGTAGGGATAACTTTCTTTGGCCATGTCATTTTGAGAAGACATAATTGCTTAGTTAGTATGCTTGAAGTATTATTATTTTTATGTCAATATTAAAATTTTGTCTTGAATCTTTCAGATCTGAATATTCATATCACAATTAAGAAGAATTACAATTAAATTATGCCAACTAGCATTCAACATCAAAAATTATCTTTTTTATCATTTACCTACTCGAGGACGAGCAGGAATTAAGCTTGGGGATGCTTGATACGTCTCCAACGTATCTATAATTTTTGATTGCTCCATGCTATGTTATTTATTGTTTTGAGCAATATTGGGCTTTATTATACACTTTTATATTACTTTTGGGACTAACCTATTAACCGGAGGCCCAGCCCATATTACTGTTGTATTGACTGTTTCAGTATTTCGAGGAAAAGGAATATCAAACGGAGTCCAAACGGAATGAAACCTTCGGCAGCGTGATTTTTTGGAAGATTATCATCCTGGAGGCTTGGAGATCAAGTCATAAGATCCTCGGGGAGCCCAGGAGATAGGGGCGCGCCCCCCCTACGGGGCGCGGCCCCCTGTCTCGTGGACCCTCGAGCACCCCCGACCGACTTCTTTCGCCTATATATTCCCTCGTACCCTAAAACCATCGAATATCAAGATAGATCGGGAGTTCCACCGCCGCAAGCCTCTGTAGCCACCAAAAACCTCTCGGGAGTCCATTCCAGCACCCTGCCGGAGGGGGAACCCATCACCAGTGGCCATCTTCATCATCCCGGCGCTCTCCATGACAAGGAGGGAGTAGTTCACCCTCGGGGCTGAGGGTACACAGTAGCTATGTGTTTGATCTCTCTCTCTCTCTCTCTCTATCTATCTATCTATCTATCTATCTCTCTCTCGTGTTCTCTGTCGTGTTCCCTCTATGGCACGATCTTGATGTATCCCGAGCTTTGCTATTGTAGTTGGATCTTATGATGTTTCTCCCCTTCTACTCTCTTGTGATGGATTGAGTTTCCCCTTTGAAGTTATCTTATCGGATTGAGTCTTTTATGAGAACACTTGATGTATGTCTTGCCGTGTTTATCTGTGGTGGCAATGGGATATCACGTGCCACTTGATGTATGTTTTGGTGACCAACTTGCGGGTTCCGCCCATGAACCTATGCATAGGGGTTGGCACACGTTTTCTTGACTCTCCGGTAGAAACTTTGGGGCACTCTTTGAAGTACTTTGTGTTGGTTGGATGAATCTAAGATTGTGTGATGCATATCGTATAATCATGCCCACGGATACTTGAGGTGACAATGGAGTATCTAGGTGACATTAGGGTTTTGGTTGATTTGTGTCTTAAGGTGTTATTCTAGTACAAACTCTTTTATAGATTGATCCAAAAGAATAGCTTTGATGTGGTTTCATACCCTACCATAATCTCTACGTTTGTTCTCCGCTATTAGTGGCTTTGGAGTGACTCTTTGTTGCATGTTGAGGGATTGTTATATGATCTATCTATGTTATTATTGTTGAGAGAACTTGCACTAGTGAAAGTATGAACCCTAGGCCTTGTTTTCTATCATTGCAATACCGTTTACGCTCACATTTATCATTAGTTACCTTGCTGTTTTTATTATTTCAGATTACAAAAACCTATATCTACCATCCATATTGCACTTGTATCACCTTCTCTTCGCCGAACTAGTGCACCTATACAATTTACCATTGTATTGGGTGTGTTGGGGACACAAGAGACTCTTTGTTATTTGGTTGTAGGGTTGCTTGAGAGAGACCATCTTCATCCTACGCCTCCCACGGATTGATAAACCTTAGGTCATCCACTTGAGGGAAATTTGCTGCTGTCCTACAAACCTGTGCACTTGCAGGCCCAACAACGTCTACAAGAAGAAGGTTGTGTAGTAGACATCAACCTTCTCTAGCTATCTGTGCTTTTCCCATCTCAAACTCTATTAATGCTACATCACAAAAATTGAACAAGTCTTTTTTGGACCCTCTGGGTGAGTAGCACTCGGAGTCACTGATCCGTCAAGGGCTGCTTTTCCAAAACCTTCTTGTGTATTTCGATCAGACCAACTCACTCCTATTCGGTCCCACTGAAGTCACCAGACTGATCTAGGTTTTTCATCTCGGTGATACCGATTATAATGACTCGGTCCCACCGAATTGCACTAACTACATGTAGTTTTGCATCTCGGTGCCACCGAACCATTCCATTCGATGTTACCGGCAGCAACTAGGTAAATATATCCTGCGAACCTGTACGGTTGAAAATTTCTTCAAACCACTCATGCTCGCGCCCCAGTGCTGCCGCCCCTTGGTCTCCGAATCATCATCGTCTCCGCCGCAGGACTCCGTCACCGTGAACGGAAATCTTCACCATCGTTGTCGCCGTAGCGAATCGTCACCAAGTTAGGGTACGGTTTGACCTCTTTGTGCCACTCCCCTTTCCGATTTAATGCACAAAGATATTGCCTAGCTTCTTGCCATGAATGAAAACTTTCTATCCACACAAAAGCTCCATTAGATTAGATTCGATGAAAATTTTTAGGGTTAGGTTTCCGCCGAGCTCATCTCGGACCAACCGAAATGAATCTTTCGGTCCCACCGATTGGCCCTGGCCATTGCACTAAGTACAAGTTGGTGCCATCGATGTCTACTGATCGGTGAGACTGAAAGTAAAACCTCAATGAAACCCTAGCATCTCGGAGTCACCGAACCACAACTCGGTCTGACCGATCTTGTGTGTTCAGACTCTGTTAGTGCTTCGGTGTCACCGCGATTTTCATATCAGTAGCTCCAAAATGTTTTCTACAGAAAAGTAAAACTAAAGTTTTGATTCAAACTTTTTGCAAAACAAGCTGCTTTTTGTGATGCTCATGCACTCTGCCCATACATATCTATTCACAGGGTCTATCTACAAGATGTCTGAAGCAAGTGACAGCTAGAACAAGTCACAAGAAGAGGTTAATCTTAGTGAGGGCACAAGCCCTAGTGGGAAGCTATGATGAGGACAGCAGAAGTACTCCAAGCAATCTGCCCAAAGCTGCCACAAGACAAAGAAAGAAGAGAACCTTAGACAATGAGGATGAAGATTTTGTGGTTGAAGAAGAGGTCACTTCAACAAGGAAGAAAGCGCTAAATAAAGAGTAGGGCACTGCTGCTGCTACAAAGCCAGGTCTCCAGAAGAAGGCTCCTGCAAAGAGAGTTCCTATGTCTAACGCGAGAAAACCTACTCAAGAAACAATGACATTGACACTTGAACAGTCAGATGATGATGAGGCTGCTGTTTGAAAGAAGAAGAAGAGAGCTAGGAAGGCCACTGCCATAGTGCTTGGCAAGCCTTCCATGAGGGAAGAGGAAGAGGAGGAAGAGGAACCAGTTGCACCCCCTGCCAAGTCTCAAAAGCTCATGGCCGATGCCATGAAGTCTACAGGTGCACCCTCCAAACCCAAGCCCAAAGCTCCGGCTCATGCACCTAAGGCTGCTGCTCCAAGAGATCCACAAGAAATATCCTTCCTGCTGAAAAGAACAAGGCCCCTGTCAGTGTCAAAACCGGCGGATCTCGGGTAGGGGGTCCCGAACTGTGCGTCTAGGCGGATGGTAACAGGAGACAAGGGACATGATGTTTTACCCAGGTTCGGGCCCTCTTGATGGAGGTAAAACCCTACGTCCTGCTTGATTAATATTGATGATGTGTGTTACAAGAGTGGATCTACCACAAGATCAAAGAGGCTAAACCCTAGAAGCTAGCCTATGGTATGATTGTTGTTCGTCCTATGGACTAAAGCCATCCGGTTTATATAGACACCGGAGAGGGCTAGGGTTACACAAAGTCGATTACAAAGGTAGGAGATCTACATATCCAGACGCCAAGCTTGCCTTCAACGCCAAGGAAAGTCCCATCCGGACATGGGACGAAGTCTTCAATCTTCTATCTTCATAGTCTTGGAGTCCGCCGATGATGATAGTTCGCTATCCGGACACCCCTAGTCCGAACTCCTCAAGAGCCCCGAACCGGGCTTCAGCGACGACGAGTCCGCGCGATATTGTCTTCGGCGTTGCAAGGCGGGTTCTCCTTCAAACTTCATGTTCCCGTCGAATAGTGTCCGCTTCCTTATAAATGTTGCGCCCTTGGCTTCTACGCCCAATGATGGCCTTCTTCCACGTGTCGCATTTAATGCGAAAGGCTGGGGTATTTTTACATTTTACCCCCTAGTCGTGCGAACGAGCCGCCTATAAGAGAGGCGAGGATCTAGATCCAGCTCACACCATCCTCCATCCACAAGTTCTCATCGAAGCGCCTCTGACAAAAATCCATTCCATCATGGATAGCCGACGCGGCTCCTCCTCTCGTGCTCCCAGCCCTAAGCCAGGAGATTGGGGGAGATGCTCAGTTCCACACAGCGAGCTAGTGGCACTCCAAACCGAGGGATATCTTCCCCCAGCTTTCATGGTTCCGGTTCGAGCCGGACTAGCCACCTACAAGGGTGGAAAGCAGGCGGAGAGCGTCCCCAACCCTTCCAAAGGGGAGCGGGTATGCTTCGTCCCCTATCTAATAAGGGGACTCGGATTTCCCATACATCCGTTTCTCCGGGGGCTCCTAGAGTTCTACGGACTCCAGCTTCACCACCTCACGCCCGCCTCCATTTTGCACATCGCAGGCTTCGTAGCTCTTTGCGAGCTGTTCTTGGGCATCGAGCCCCATTTTGCGTTGTGGAAGAGATTGTTTTGTCTCGTACCCCGTTCTCATGAGGGGTCGATATATCAAGTGGGCGGAGCCGAAATATGGTGCATCGCCGGGACCAGATATCTATCCGGCACCCCAAAGAAGGCGTCCGAAGACTGGCCTTCGGAATGGTTCTACATGGAGGACGCCCCTCTGCCGGATCCAGTTCGGATTGGCCTCCCGGAGTTCAACAATGCTCCCTTGAAGAAACGCCTGAGTTGGTGCCCGCGGAGCCCTCAACGGGAAGATGATAGGAGCGTCCACTATCTCATGGGCCGGATTAGGTTACTGGCCCACTCCGGATTGACCATGATTGGAGTCATGGCCACGTGCATTATGCGAGGGGTGCAGCCACTCCAATATAGGGGCAACCCTATGTGGGATTTCAACGGGGAAGATGATGCCACCCGTCATGGCCGTGAAGGGCCAGGCTCCGCAGCCGATCTGGCAAAGATCCTGTCCGGCTTGTACAAGGGAGAGGAGGAGGACTTCCTCCGCATGAATCCGTTGAATGGATTTTCTATGAATAACCCTCGGAGCTGGGTAAGCGGACGTTCATCTACCCGATCCATACTTTTAAAGTCAAGTATCTTACTCTGTGATTTCGACGCAGGAGCTGCGCCGGGACATGGAGGGCATACTCCACTGCCCGAGGATCCGGACGATCCCTTGATCCGACCTCCGAAGAGGATCCGGACATAAAGGTGGAGCTGATTGACGGGGTGTTCCACCAACGTAGCATAGACAATGCCCTAGTCGCCATTACGGTGACTACCCCGGTTTGTTTCGGCCTCCCGGTGACTACGACCGAGGTCTTGACACCATCATTTGATCCGCTCAATTCGACCATCCCATACCGATGGTGCATCGCAGGAGGTGCCTTTAAGGCGGAAGTCGAACCGCGGGCGGCCGACCAACAAGGGTCATCCGGCCCGGCGAAGCGGAAGAGGAGTGCGACGCGAACCGAAACGTCGCTGCAACGGTACGGAGCACCGCTATTTTTAAGGGAAGGATCCCCAGGAGGTATATTAATGCTCATAACCTTTCCAGAAAGAGTGCTCGCCGGACAGTGTCCGGAGAGGTTGCCAATCAAGCCTCCGCTAGCCATGCTCCAACGCATGGTCCGGGAGGGGAGGCGAATACAAGGCATGAGCCGGACGCTCCTCCGACGGAGGATGCCGACAGCTGTTCGCCACCCGATGCGAGGTGGAGAGCGCCATGAATCACAAAGGCGTCGCCGGACAGTTCTTCGTGACGCGTGTTTCTCCCCGGGCGTTAAATGCCTTTGATGCGGAAGCAGCACCTCCGTGCCGCTCAAGATGGGTTAACGAGCCACGGGCGGTATGTGAAAGACATACGGGTAAGTAATTTTAATAGTTATATATGCAGTAGCCCCCGAGACTTAAAATAGTTGAAATAACTGATTTAAGGATCAATTATTATGCAGGATCTTACGAAGAAGAATACCCATCTGTCCCAGGAGCTCCAAGAGTGCAAGGCCCAACTTGAGGTCAAGATCGCCACCACAGGGGGAGCCACAGAGACCCCCACTGGTAAGACGTACTTTGAAAAGATAATTATTTAACAAAGTGCGGCGTGAATTTGACAATAATATTGCAGAGGGCGCCGAACTAGATCCGGACAAGCAATAGCTACTGCGTCAGCTAAAGGCCGGCGAGAGGGTGCTTATGAAGGTGCAGCAGGAGAGAAACAAGCTCCAAGATGCCCACACCCAGCGAGGAGAAGAGCTGAAAGGTGTTCGGCCCAGCTGTCTAGCTCCGTGAAGGAGAATCAGCGGCTTGCCGTCGGGCATTTATAGTAAGTGCTTGAACAAATTCCTTTGAAAAGAAGAATTCAGCGAGGAAGTCGATTGACGAAATATGTCTTTAGGTGTGCTCACAGTCGCCTCTGGAGGAAATGCTCAGGTCAACGGGTGACCAACTTCCCGAGCTGGTGCAATTGCTCGAACGTATTCGGCAGGCGATGAGTGGCGCCGTTCATGCTTTATGGCCATCCGTCTCCCTACCCGAGGGCCTCGGTGAGCTTGCTGAGAAGCTGCAGGGAGCACGGCGACGCCTCCGTTTGTGGAAGATATCGGCCTGCCGTCAAGGCGCCAGGAGGCTGGGCCATGGTGAAGACGCGTTACCGAAGGCTGACCCAAACCACATGGCGAGGTCGGACTGCGGGGCCTGATGGGAAGGAGATCCTGTGAGTTGATGTACGGCCAAGTAGAACGGCATGAATATTCCCAACAGGATGTAAATTAGACAGCTGTTAGATGGGATTGAGGAGGAGTACAATCGGTCGGTTTGACAATGTAATTTGAAATGACATGTAAAATTCCTTCTAGCCGGATTGTAGATCGTTTGTCTTTGCGGACTGCTTTCGCTTCAACCTCGGGACCCAACAGTCCGGAGTGTCTCAATACCCTTACGGTTATAAAAGAACCGGGCATGCATGGAGACAAGGCGTCGGGTCATAATTGCTTTATCGACAAGTTCCCAACTAGTTATGTTATATTACATGGTTAGTAAGAAACATCTTCCAGGAGAATAGTTCGTTAAGGGTTCCTTTCCACAGGAGGCATGCCCTAAAGTGCTATGTCGGATCGCGAAAATAGCGAAAAAAGCATCTGGGGCAGATAAATAAGTAAGTAATAAATCATCTTTCAAGTCACCGACCGAATATTCTCTTAAGAACGCTAGCTTTCGCTTCACCCAGTCTAAGGTACACATCCGGTGACCCGGCAGTAGTAATCGCAGAGGTGCTCCTTTACCTCCTAGCCGAACAATCGGGAATGTAGGGTAAGCACAGGAGCCAGCAAACCAGCTTGGCCAAAACTTAAGTCATATCGATGCATACAATGGTGAATAAAAGGTACATGCGGAAGTATGACACATGTATTGGGCATGAAGCCCGTATGAATAAGCTTCATTAAAGAAGCCCCAGTATAATGAGTGCGAGAGCACATCAAGTGTGTGCGAACAAAGCGCAAATCAGCCTATAAAAGGTATTGAAAAAAGTGGGAAGAAGGAGGGGACAAGAGACAGAAAAAATATAAAAAAGGTGGATTTGGGGTGAGACGAACTTGGAGTCCGGCGTTAGGCGTAGAATCTTCGGAGACGGGCTGCGTTCCATGGGTTTGGCTCGAGTCGGTTGTCGATCAAGTGTGACGGTATGCTCCGCGGTCGACTTGGTCGATGATGAAGGACCTTCCCACTTGGGCTTAAGTTTGTCCTTTTTCTTGTCCGTGGGCGTAGAACAAGTTCGCCAACATTGTAGGTTTTGGCCCGTACTTCTCTTTTGATATCTTCGAGCTGCTGGCGATAAAATGCAGAACGAGCCTTTTCCACGTCCCGCTCCTCCTCTAAGGCGTCCAAACTGTCCTGCTGATCCAACTCGGCTTCTCTTTCTTCGTACATGCGCACACGAGGTGAGTCGTGAACTATATCGCAGGGCAGAACTGCCTCTGCGCCGTATACCATAAAAAATGGTGTGAATCCAGTAGTTCGGTTTGGCGTGGTCCGCAGCCCCCAGAGTATGGAGTCGAGCTCCTCTACCCAGTGCGTGTTAGATTCCTTGAGGGACCGCACTAGTCTAGGTTTGATGCCGCTCATGATTAGACCATTTGCTCGCTCGACTTGACCGTTAGTTTGGGGGTGATAGACTGAAGCGTAATCGAGCTTGATGCCCATGTTTTTGCACCAGAGTTTAACCTCGTCGGCCGTGAAGTTCGTGCCGTTATCAGTGATGATGCTGTGGGGGACGCCAAAACGGTGTACTACCCCGGATATGAAGTCTATCACTGGTCCGGATTCTGCCGTTTTAACCGGCTTGGCCTCAATCCATTTGGTGAATTTGTCCACCATGACCAATAAGTATTTGTGCTTGTGGGTTCCCCCTTTAAGGGGTCCAACCATGTCAAGCCCCTAGACCGCGAACGGCCAGGTAATGGGTATAGTTTTGAGGGCGGTGGGTGGCATGTGGCTCTGATTAGCAAAGAGCTGGCAACCGACGCATCATTGGACTAAGTCATGAGCATCTGCCCGGGCTGTCGGCCAATAAAATCCTGTACGGAAGGCCTTGCCTACAAGGGCCCGGGCTGCAGCGTGGTGCCCGCCGAGTCCGGCGTGAATTTCAGCCAGGAGATTTCGCCCTTCCTCTTCGGAGATACACCTTTGAAGGACTCCGGTTGTGCTTTTCTTATAAAGTTCTCCCTCATGGACCTTGTAGGCTTTAGATCGCCGAACTATGCAGCGGGCCTCATTTTGGTCTTCGGGAAGTTCCTGCCGCATTAAGTAGGCTAGGAATGGTTCTGTCCACGGGGCAATTACTGCCATTATTTCGTGAGCTGAAGGTGTTATTTCATTGGCTGAGCCACCGATTGTGTCAGAATGGTCTGAGTTAGGTGATGCAGCTGGCTCCGGATTGTTATTTCCGGACTCCTCTTTCCATAATACGGATGGCTTAAAGAGCCGTTCCAGGAAGATGTTTGGAGGGACGGCGTCTCGTTTCGCGCCGATGCGTGCTAACACGTCTGTTGCCTGGTTATTATCCCGGGCTACATGGTGGAATTCGAGTCCTTCGAACCGAGCTGACATTTTTAGGACGGCGTTGCGGTAAGCTGACATTTTTGGATCTTTGGCGTCAAAGTCTCCATTTACTTGGGATATTACGAGGTTTGAATCCCCGCGCACCTCTAGGCGTTGAATGCCCATGGAGATTGCCATCCGGGGGCCATGTAGAAGGACCTCGTATTCGGCTGCGTTGTTGGAGTCCATGTACATTATTTGAAGTACGTATTGGATTGTGTCTCCAGTTGCTGCCGCCATCCATGAGTACCTTAGTAAGACGGAAACCGTCCACTATCGGACTGAGGACCAATGTGGCTGGTGCTCTAGCTGTTCGGAATTTAGGTTCGTCGCTGGCGTTGAAGGTGATAGCGGTGTCGCTCCATGGATTTGTTGTTGCTACTTGGCAGACTTCGGCGAGGCTGCGGATTGTTCGTTTCCGCATATTATTTGATGCGAAAGTCTCGAAGACTATTAATACCGTACTGGTACTGCTGGGTTGGTTGCCCGGGGCTAAAAAGCCTACGACACTTTTGGCCACCTGCCGTAGTATCCAACATGCTCGAAGGCTGTGTGTTGGAGTGGCGCCCTCCGTCTTGTGGATTTTGCAGGTCCGTTGAGCCATCCTCCAAGACGGTTCCGCACTTTAGGGGTTTTTGCTTTTGGTTTTTAACCCGGTGCTTGAGTATGAAGCATCCTTTTATTTCGGATCGGGTTTCTATTCGTGGCGGATTGTCCCAAAACCTAGTTTCGGTTTTCCGTGCACTCTCCATCGCGCAAGATTTTTGTACGATGGTCGCTAGGTCGGCGAGGCGTGAAACTCCGCGACGATCGATGGCGTTATGATTCCCTTGTCCGTGCAATTGTTGCGAAGATTGAAATCGCGCTTTCTTCACGGCAGTCCTTTATCCTGTTCATAACCGGAGGAATCGCCCATAATGATGTCTTGTTTCATCGGGCTCTTGCTGTATTTGAGATAGATCGCTTATGTTTGGGTGGGCGGGTGGAATTAAGTTCGAACCCGCCACCGAGGCTCAAAGGCCAAGAATCTTCCGGATTCGAAGCTTGGTTTGCTCGGCGCTTTCCAACAAATCTGGTCCGATGCGACTTTAGGTTCATGATTTGATTAGCGTCCGTCCTCGCGGGAATCCGGCATGGAGGATCCGAATCCGGACATAGTTGGATTTTAACATAGAAGAAGAGTCGCCGATTGTTCCTCTTCCACGACAACGTGGTGGGTAACCCAGGAGAGTTAATTTCTCTCGGATCGGTTTTAAGCCCAATCGATCGTAGTCGGTAGCGACTCCTGTATGGAGATGCGATCCAAGAGCTCGCTTACGGAGGAGAGCTCGATCGGATCTAGCTGCTCGGCGAATTTCGAGCTGATGTGAAGATCGCTTTTAATGACTTGAGAGGTCATTGTCGGGCGGTGGCGAACAGCGGTCATGAGAAACCGCCTAGCGGATAGTCGGCCGCGTGCCAAAGCTCCCTTGACGACGGCGCCGCCTCTTTAAATACGGGAAAAGGCATCCTTCCGATGGTGACGGCACGAGGAACTCTCAATGAAAGCACCAATGTCGGTGTCAAAACCGGCGGATCTCGGTAGGGGTCCCGAACTGTGCGTCTAGGCGGATGGTAACAGAGACAAGGGACACGATGTTTTACCCGAGTTCGGGCCCTCTTGATGGAGGTAAAACCCTCGTCATGCTTGATTAATATTGATGATGTGTGTTACAAGAGTGGATCTACCACGAGATCAAAGAGGCTAAACCCTAGAAGCTAGCCTATGGTATGATTGTTGTTCGTCCTATGGACTAAAGCCATCCGGTTTATATAGACACCGGAGAGGGCTAGGGTTACACAAAGTCGGTTACAAAGGTAGGAGATCTACATATCCGTATCGCCAAGCTTGCCTTCCACGCCAAGGAAAGTCCCATCCGGACACGGGACGAGTCTTCAATCTTCTATCTTCATAGTCTCGGAGTCCGGCCGATGATGATAGTTCGGCTATCCGGACACCCCCTAGTCCGGAACTCCCTCAGCACCAGTGCCAGAGGTTCAAGAGGATGAAGAGCCACAAGTGCTCACAAAATTGAAGCCAAAGAGTTCAGATCATATGGACATCCAGTGGCTGAAAACATGAAGCTCGGGAAGGATAGTGGATTAAGAGCATGGAGAAAAATTGACCCCTATTCTACAAGGAGAAGAACATCGTGTGACTATCATTTCCATACCAGAGAAAAGCAATATTTTTATGAGACAATTCTGCTTGACAAGAAGCCCATCATAAGCAACATGAAATGGGTGGATTGGAAGTATATAGATGCCAATGAAGACTACTTCCCCCATGTTCATGAGAGCTTCAGGAAGACATGTGTTGAAGCTTTTGTTGGGCAAAAGCTCACCAAATGGAATGATGAGATGGTGATGCAGTTTTACTCCACAACACATTTTTACCCAGATGGAAGAATTGTGTGGATGACTGAGGGCACTAGATACCAGTCATCAATCTCTGAGTGGGTTGCTGTCATCAATGCCTCAGAAGAAGGAGAAAATGATATTGATGTATATGGAAAGCCCAGGATGGATCACAACACTATGGCACACATGTACAAGACCATTCCTTATGAGGCTTTGGAAACTCACAAGTTTGGCTCCATTTTCTATCTACTTGCTGGTTTCGCCACCACAAACTATATTTTGAGGCACACCTTGTTGCCCACGTCTGGAGATGAGAGAATGATCCGTGTTCACTCCATCAACCTGCTCCACTTATTTGAAAATACCACAGAAATTCAAGGTCATGAGCCTGATTGTAGAGACAATCAAAAGGACTGCTGCTGATCAGAAGAGGTCATGTGGATATGCACCACACATCCAGATGCTTATCAACTCCAAGGTTGGTATAGTCACATATCTACTTGATAGAGAGCACTTTCCTCTTCAGCCAGAGTTTAAAGATTATGAAGTGGTGATGGATCCTTCACATCCAACTTCTACTGAGGCTCAAGAGAAGGCAGAAAAAGCAAAGGCAGCCAAAGAAGCAAAATCATCTAGTGCACCCAATGCATCAATAGTGAATCTCAAGTCAAAGCAAGACCAACTGACATATTGGCTAGAAGCAACTCTGAGGATTGAGCAAAGTCTAGCCAACTTAGCCAAGAACTAGGAGAGTCTAGAGCGGATAGTTGAGGACAAAATGTATAATCTTGATGTCAAGGTCACAGAGATACAATCTATTATAGAGAAGCTGAGAGATGATGCTGAAAGTGGAGATGACATACCAACCACTGACAGATTCCAGATAGTGCCTAGGGCACAAAGGTCATCAGTTGTGCCAGTTGCAGACACCAAGACTACACACTCTGTAGCTGCCACCACTGCCACAGTGCCATCACCAGTGTCACCAGCTCAACAGACATCAGTCAAGGCATTTGCAGAAGCAATTCTCTCAACGCCATCTACGCACACAGGAGAAACAAGCCAGAAGACCCCATCAGGAGCTCCCGGAGATCGTGCCTAGAGTGTCGTACATCACTATACGTTCAAACTTTTTGGTAACTTGTTGCCAAAGGGGGAGAAAATGTATAGATCATAGGCTTCGAGGGAGAGAGTGTCTCGTTCTTTTGCGAAAGGGGGAGAAAATGTATAGATCATAGGCTTCTAGGGAGAGAGTGTCTCGTTCTCTTGCTTGTTGGTTTTATTTGCTAGTTGCTATTTCGTTCATTTGGTTGGTGCCACTCATTGTTTTATGCTCGTGACTTTGTGTGGTTGTGTGATTGATCATACTATGCTTAATGTGTGGTCTATGTCTATCTCTATGATTATTTGTGTATGATCATTCACTTATGTATTTGGTGATGCATGCATGTTATTTCACTCTTATCATTTTGTGCGCTCCACCAAGATGTATGTGACATGGAAGAGTGACCCATGACCCTAATCAATTGTGCATTTACATTCAAACGCAAATTTTAAATAATGCACAAATTTAGGGGGAGCTCTTGCTTATCACATACTTCTCAAAGTGGCGAGGTATTTCATTCATTTTATCATTTGTCGAAGCATTGATCTATATGTTGTCATCAATTACCAAAAAAGGGGAGATTGAAAGTGCAACTAAATCCCGGGTGGTTTTGGTAATTCATAACAACATATAGCTCATTGAACTAATATCCATTCAAGATAAATATTTCAGGAAGTTCAATGAATGGCATGGCATGGACTAGAGATGTGGACCCCTCAAAATGCTAAGGACATATATTGGTAAAAGCTCAAGACTCTTCATCTTTATTTTAGTGATCCAAGATCACATTGAGTCCATAGGAAAGCCAGTACTATTAAAAGGGAATGAGGTGTTGCTAAACGGCTTGCTTGCTCAAATGTTTAGTGATATTGCTCCAATACCCTCAGCCACTTTCTCCATCCAACTATGTTAAAATCCTGAACTCCAACTCGGCCCCACCGATTCTTTCTATCCGGCGCCACCGAGTTCATATGACATCGTCACTGCCAGAAACCCTAACAGTTCGCTCTCACCGATACGGGTCTCGATCTCACCGAGACGGCCTTGCCAACACTCTGTGACTTGTTGCATTTACTTCGGTCTCACCGAGTTGGCTTGGCAGATTCTCTGTTGCCTTATTGCTTCACTTCGGTCTCACTGAGTTGATGCAATCGGTGCCACCAAGATGATGTTTGCCCTAAGCCCTAGCACATCGGTCTCACCGAGTTGTTCCAGTCGTTCCCACCGAGATTCCTAACGTTCACATTTTTGAACATATCGGTCTCAGCGAGTTTAACTATTCGGTCCCACCGAGATGAGTCAAATGTGTGTAACAGTTGGATTTTGTGTGGAGGCTATGTATACCCCTCCCCCTTCTCCATTTGAGAGAAAGCCATCAGAACGTGCCTACACTTCCAGCATACATTTTCTGAGAGAGAACCACCTACTCATGTGTTGAGATCAAGATATTCTAATCCTACCACAAGAATCTTGATTTCTAGACTTCCCCAAGTTGCTTTCCACTCAAATCATCTTTCCACCATAGCCAAATCTAAGAGAGAGAGAGAGAGAGAGAGAGAGAGAGAGAGAGAGATGGGTGTTGGGGAGACTATCATTTGAAGCACAAGAGAAAGGAGTTCATCATCAACACACCATCTATTATCTTTTGGAGAGTGGTGTCTCCTAGATTGGTTAGGTGTCATTTGGGAGCCTCCGTCAAGATGTGGAGTTGAACCAAGAAGTTTGTAAGGGCAAGGAGATCGCCTACTTCGTGAAGATCTACCGGAGTGAGGCAAGTACTTCGTGGGCGATGGTCATGGTAGGATAGACAAGGTTGCTTCTTCGTGGACCCTTCGTGGATGGATTCCTCCGTGGACTCGCGCAGCCGTTACCCTTCGTGGGTTGAAGTCTCCATCAACGTGGATGTATGATAGCACCACCTATCGGAACCACGCCAAAAATGTTCGTGTTTCCATTGCGTTTGCCTTCTCCTAACCTTTCCTTTTACCTTCATATGCAATGTTTTACTTTTCGTTGCTACACTCTTAGAATTGCATGTGTAGGTTGATTGCTTGACTTGTGCTATTTGCTAAAATCTGCCCACAACTAAAATTAGGAAAATGTTAGATTTTTTATTTGGTCAAGTAGTTTAATCACCCCCCCCCCCTTTAGACATACTTTCAATCCTACACCTCCTCGTTGGCGGTCTCGCCGAACACCGCCTCGTCCGCCTCGTTGTCACACTCCTTGCCGGCGGCTGCCACCTCCGCCACCCGCTAGCGGTACCGCCAGCAGGCAAGACGGATGTCGCAGGCGGTGCGGTACGACTTGAGCAATGCCTCCTGCTCCACCATGTTTGCGTTCGGTGCGATCGGTCTGCTGACGAGCCGCTCCTCCGCCTGCAGATGCTCCTAGAGGAGATGGTGGTTGTAGGCGGCATCGGCCCGCACCTCCCGAAACTGCTCCTCCCGCTCCTCCCATAGCATATCCACATAATGGGCACTGGTCTCGTCAATGGTCAAGGTGCAGTGCTCCAGCTGCCAGCCGGCCAGCTAGCTCGGCAATGGTGGTCATCTCCTTCTTCCGGTCCGACGTCGGCCCGTCCCATAGCAGTAGCGTGGGTTAAAGGCCTCACCAACGAGGACGAGGACGACTAAGCCTAGATATGCCCTAGACCGCCGGCTGCCGCAGTTTCAATCTTTTCATGTTTTTATTTTAAGTTATTATTAATGTAAGCGGGCTCTGCCGAGTGCAGCGATTCGGTGCCCAGGCTCATCTGCACCCGTTCAGAAAAAATTCAAAACAAATACTAGAAAATTTTAAAAAATTCCAAATTTTTTTCCCATGGTAGACAATTTATTGCGTGAGGTTCGCTCCAAATTTTAGCTCATTTGGACATCTGAGCAGCTCTCAGCAAAAAAGATAAATTGGGTCAAAACAGTACATAAACAGTAAACTATTTTACAGACCCTGAATTTGTCTTTTTTGCCGAGAGTTGCTCAGTTGTCCAAATGACTTAAAAATTAGGGCGCACCTCACGCATCAAATTGTCCGCCATGGGAAAAAATTGGACTTTTTTGAATTTTTCTAGTATTTGTTTTGATTTTTTATTCAACACCGGTGCAGATGAGCCTGGCTCAGAAAATGATTTCTCGACTCTGGCCTACGTTTGAACTACCAAGTTTATTTATTTTAGGTGTTTATTTGGATTTAGTTTCCTTTCATCTATAATTTGAGATGCTCGGCCGCGTTGGACGCGCATTCGGTCACCCCTGCCAAAACAGAACACACTCTTCGCTCGGCCGACCTAAACAAATAAATAACGCATAAAAACCGTGTATGTTTGAGCTAGCGCGTTGGAGTTGGTCTAATGCCTTGTACAATGCTAGATACTTAGAAAGGTACTTAGAAAAATAAATCAACTTTTTTTCCCGAAACACTAGTGCCTATTTCTACAAGAAAGACGCCTAATTAAGCGTCTACCCTATACAAATAAACACCGATGCTTAAGAAAAATCTGGTTTATTTCTCTAAACACCTCCCCTAGGCAGCTTACATTGCACAAGGCCTAAAAGGGATAACGATAACACCTGCTAGAGTTGCTCTTATTAAGTTCATATAAAAATCTACTTTCATATCAAAATAAATAAGAACTGAACTTGAGACAACAAGACCAACGCTCAATAACAGACCACGGATCAGTTTAAAAAAAAAACAGAGCGCGGATCGAAAACCAAAACAAATCATTCGTCCTCTTCCTCCTACCCGTACTATTCTACTACTACTGATGCTCAGCCTCAGGAGCGGCATGACGAAGGATCACATGCATGTCCGGCCGGACTTACTTTTCGTGTGTGAATCGTGCAAATTTTTGTCGTGCGCATGGCACGACTCTGTCATTTGAGAGAGGCGAGGCGGCTGATGAAGATGTCGTATGCGTCGTCCCTGTCGAGCATGCTGACCCGGACGTACCTGGGGTCCGCCCCGAACTGGTTCCCGCTCCTCGTCAGGATCTTGTGCCCGCGGAGGAACCCCGCGCAGTCCTCCACGTCCTCCCTGTCGCACCGCAGCCACGCGAACGCTGCAACAGAGAGCAAACAATGGCGCGAGGCGAGTGAGAGCCGAGACCACGCGAGACATCAGGCCATGGTGTGACCGTGAGCGTACGACGTACCAGGGTTATTGGCGGCCATCTCGTTGGCGAAGTTGCAGCGGCCGGAGGTCTCCGCGGGCAGGCTGAAGGCGCCGGACGCGGCGGCGGCCTCGCGCAGCATCCTCCAGCGCTCCACCATCTTGCGCCTCCCGAAGTCGAACAGCCGGTGACGCGAGGCGCCGCCGCCGACGTCGTAGCCGTCGGAGACCGCGCCGAGCACCTTGGCGGCGCGCAGCTGCGAGTCTTTCGACACGCCGATGGTGTTGAGCTCCACGAACTTGGTCATCCTCCGCGCCACCTCCCGGTCCTTCACCAGCGCCCACCTGCATGCAGAACCATCGCATTTCGGTCCAGGTTCGGCAATTCAGACTTCAGAGTGACATTCTTGTCTGAGGTGAAGTTGCAACGAGCGACGCTTACCCGATCCTCGTGCCGGCGTGGCCGGTGCTCTTGGACACGGTGAAGAGCATGATGTCGTGGTCGGCCCGTCGGGTGATGGGCGTGTACTGCGGCCAGTAGTAGGCGAGGTCATGGACGGCCTTCCCGGCGCCGGAGCTCAGCACGGCGTCGCGGATGGCGCCGTCGGGGTTGTTCGGGGAGCACACCAGCTCGATGTAGGAGTCACCGACGAAAGAGTTGGCGTCGCCGGCCCACCGGAAGAGCCCGGACCGGAGGAAGTCCGTCACGGCAGGGTACGACTGCATCCATGATCCATGATCAGATTCTTTCAGTGATTTTTATGTGAACTTATCCGCTGAAGCAGATCGAGCCAGTGAACTGATGGCTCGCTCACATTATCGTAGTTCAGATTCAGATTAAGAAAATAAAACTATGTTTGAGAACCGGTCCTGCTTAAACACAAAAGCTGTATAAGAATCTAAAAACTTGTTTGGGTTATCCAACTAAGTTTGGCAGCACGGTTTTTAAAAAACCTCAAAAACCACAAATGTGGGCAACAAATACTCTGGTTTTTAAAAACCGTAGTTTTTCTCAGTTTTATCAAGTCCACCGAAGCGTTTGGCTGGTGTTGTTTTGCTGCAGTCTCTGAGTATTCAGCGGCGTGGTACTGATCTGGACACTCTCTGCCCGGTATGCAGGCGATTGAATGAAGATGGAGCCCATATGTTAGAGCTGTGTGGAGAAGAATGGGTCTGGAACACGTCAGAGTGATGGACACTCTCTGCCTGGTATGCCCGCTCGCCTTGCCCATAGCCTCGCGTCGCCAGATCCACTCCTCCGCCGTCTCTCATCGCGACTCCACCGGCCAACTCCGAGCACCTCGCAGGCGATCTCGCCGGCCAGCCCGATCCGCCACTCACCTTCACCTTACCCGCCAGCCCGATCCGCCCCACACCTCCACCTCACCGGCCAGCTTCCGCACCCCCAGTTCCTCCTTCAATCCTCGCCGCCGAGCAGCACGGCTGCCCCCTAGCCCTCTCCACGACGCGAACCCCGGGCGACGCTGCGCCATCGTGGCATCAGCAGGTCGAGCGCCCCATCCTCAATGGCGTTTTGTCCTTCGCTAGGCTCCCCCCATCAACTGAATCAGCTGCATTCGGGGTTACATCGGCCGGCCGTAGAATACGTATTTTGATTGCAAAATCCCGCCCTATTTGCAGCGCCCCATCTCCAAATTGAAGGTTTGTGCACTTCATCCGTCGCGCCAGATTTGGGCGTTTGTAATTTTTGCAACGGAATGTTCTGTGTAATTCATCCGGCTGCCGGATTATAATTGTTAGTATTTATGTTCATTGTCTGCCTAGTGTTTGTTTTGAATATTCATTTGTTTCACAATTTCCCAATCCTCGGGACCAATTTGACAAATGGCATGAAATTTTTATTTCAATGCTTCCTGCAATGCATCCTGTATACAGAGCTTCCAAGTATATGCACCCATAGTTTGGCACTAAGTTTGTTATGTTTTCATTTTTCAAAATCCCATGCTTCCACCTAAGACTAAAATTGCACCCTTCACATTTTTTACAGCTTCATACACGAATGCTTCTAAATTGTCTCCTTTTTGATACGGTCATCTAGAAAAATGCTTCCATGCCAAAGTCACCAACAGATGCATCCTCATGACGGCATCAAACTTACTAATGCCAATGTCATGTGCCGTATTATTGAGTGTCCATATTTTGTGCTTCCTACATTCATGTTGTCATCAGTCAGAATATATATACTTTTAGTTCTAATATATTGCTTCCATAAAACTAATTCCACCACACAGCGAATCTATCACTTCATTCCTTATAAAACTTTTTTCCAGAAATGCTAACACATTGCATTGCCTCAGAACGTTCGTGCTTCCAATTCACCTATAAAGTTCATTGCTTAGAAATTCATGCTACCTAGGTTCTAACATACAAAATTATAGTCGTGTGTCATGATTTTACTATATTTCTTTCTAGTGTGTGTGGAGATTTATATATGATTTTAAACAAACACACTTCCTTATAATTCATCACATGTGTGATTTCTCTTGCTTTCAATGCCTCCTTCAATTCGTGTAATTAGCCTTTTCTAATATAATAGTAATGCATATATATTCAACTGTCGATGCCTGCTTGCATATTTATTTTTCGTTCTCTCTCTCTCCTCGAGTGCTATCTTTGTCGTCGTTTGCAACACTATACGTCCATGCTTAACAACATTAAGATGAGATAATTACGAAGCAATTTGCTAGTTTATGTAATTTTTTGCTTCCATCCTACTTTACTATTGCTTCAAAATGGCAAGTTATATGCTTCGGACATATTGTTGTTCTTTCACACTGGTTCACCAAACATACCTTGGATCAAACCTTTTATTTCTTCGGTTGGATGATAATTTGCTTCAAAATGGCAAGTTATATGTTTTGGACATATTGTTGTTCTTCCACACTAGTTTACCAAACATACCTTGGATCAAACCTTTTATTTCTTCGGTTGGAATGATGATTTGCTTCAAAATGGCAAGTTATATGTTATGGACATATTGTTGTTCTTCCACACTAGTTTACCAAACATACCTTGGATCAATCCTTTTATTTCTTCGGTTGGAATGATGATTTGCTTCAAAATGGCAAGTTATATGCTTCGGACATATTGTTGTTCTTCCACATTGGTTTACCAAACATACCTTGGATCAAACCTTTTATTTCTTCGGTTGGATAATGGGTTGCTTCAAAATGGCAAGTTATATGCTTTGGATATATTGTTGTTCTTCCACACTGGTTTACCAAAACATACCTTGGATCAAACCTTTTATTTCTTCAGTTGGAATGATGATTTGCTTCAAAATGGCAAGTTATATGCTTCGGACATATTGTTGTTCTTCCACACTGGTTTACCAAACATACCTTGGATCAAACCTTTTATTTCTTCGGTTGGAATGATGATTTGCTTCAAAATGGCAAGTTATATGCTTCAGACATATTGTTGTTCTTCCACACTGGTTTACCAAACATACCTGGGATAAAACCTTTTACTTCTTCTGTTGGAATTATGATTTGCTTCAAGCAATTCAGGTGTTATTTGGCAACTTTCGAAGCACCACCTCATTGGAAGAAAATTTTACTTATGTTTGAAGCACCATCTCATGGACGAGTGGCTTCTTCAAGTGGATGGAAGCAAATCGGTGTGTTGCTCGTGCACTAGAATAATGTGCGCCTTGTGGTGTTACACTAAAAATGCAGCGACTTGCCGGCCGCATTGTCACATCTTGTATAGCAGCAAGTAGGAAGCTAGTAGGAGCAATGATCAGTTTATTTGAGCATGTATTCAACGTAGATTTTATGTCCATGGAACTATGGAAGCATAAGTTTTTGTCCATGTAAAGCAAAGTGAGCACATCTGTACAATTGTGTTCCCAGGAAACATGTCCCTGTTGTGTTTGAAGCATGTATACTCATGATAATGGTTCTCTTCTACGGAAACATCTTATCGGTTAGAAAAAGTTAGCTAGTTGACGGAAGCAATATTTTAATTTTTCTGAAGTAAAAAACCATCACAAAATTACAAATTTCTATCAAATCATAGCAACTTTGATTCTCCATGGAAGCCAATTCACTGGTTGATGGAAGCAATTTTCACCATGGAAGCATAATATTTAAGCGATAATGCTCTATCTACGAAAAGTTCTACGTAAGATAACGTAACCTTCCTAACAATAATTCTCTTCCCCCCTGATTTTCAGTGAGGGTGGGCCCCCAATCCCCTCTAATCCAATCCTGATTGTCCATGTTGCATATTACGTAAAACACGTACGTTAGTGTACGTAGGTGTAGCATTGCCGATATTTAAGTACCATGTTGAAAACCAGAAGCAAGTTTGAATAATAATGGAAACAATATTTGCTTCCAAAGCAAATCTGTATGGAGGTTCTTGGGGGTTAATTCCATGTATGTCCGGTTAAAAATGGATAGACATGATTTATGGAAGTATTAAGGAAACAAATCACAATTAATGCATGTCCAAACTAATGCGTGCTCCTCTACGCGTGGGTCTAATTGGCATATCCGACGCTTATCTTGCTTCTAATCTGACAGCCTACAACTAGTCTAATGGATGCATTCCATCCGTAGTCTGATGCCTAGCGGCGTCCAATAGGAGCGCACCACATGACAGCTCTAATGGTGGTTACGGATTCGTCATTCGGGATTCACGAGGTCAAGCGATTGCTGCTGGATCAGGTAATATACCTTATACTGTATTATCAGCCCAGCGCACACTGAAACGATTGCCTCTTTAATGGGCCTACAAGCCGCTCAACAGCTGGGTATGACTTTTGTGATTGCGGAGACGGACTCCACCACTCTCATGCATGCAATAAAAGGAAGGGCAACTCACAAAAAACAAGGAAGGGACCAAGACCTGTCTGTAATTAGTGTCATCTTGAGGGAGATTAAAATCTTTGCCAGGTTAATTTTTTGTCATTTTAAGATTGTTTTTTGCCCAAAGTGTTGTAATAAAGTTGCTCATCGTGTGCGTATGGCCCATGCATCCTCAGCCTTGTGGCCCGATGGGGCGCCAGACTTTGTTCATGCGATGATTGCCGATGATTTGGCTGGTTGTTCTGGTTAATGGAATAGAGTATTCCGGCTAAAAAACTACATGGCGGATGCTATGTATGCAGGGCATTTTTAACGTGGACTCTTAGAGCAACTCTAATGGGGTGACCCATTTTGTCTGTTTGGGTCTTTCGGACACAAAAGCTGGCCCAACGGGACGACCCAAACGGACACATCCGCTGTCCGTTTCGTGTCTGCTCAGACTCATTTCCATCCCAAATTTGGGACACATTTGGGTCGGAGGCGGACATAAAGCAGGCGTTTTCTGTGGCCTCCTCGTCCGCCTCCGTCCGCTGCATGCGAGCACTGGCCCATCTGTCATTGAGGGCCACCCACCCATCCCACCCCGTCTCTCTCCTCCTTTTCTCTGCAGATGCGGGCATGGCGTCGGCTGCTTCGGCCTCCGTCGCGAGCAAGGCGTCGCTTTCTCCTCCCGTTGCCAAGCACAAGCAGCCGCCGCCTCCTCCCGCTGCCGGCGTAGCGCGGCCAAGCGCTCGTCGTCGCTGTCCTACAACCACGCGCACCACCGGCGGATGGCCGCGCGCGTACGCCGTTGGTCAATACTGCATGCTGGTGTTGCTGCCCGCCGCGCGCGTGCTAGCTAGCCAGCCGCCGCTGGTCGCGCCTCGCTGCGGCTTCGTTCCGCCCCGCCCGTCGTCAACGCGACGCGGCGTCGCCTCGCCCCGACCTTGCCCTGCCCGTCGTCGACCCGTCGCGGTGTCGCCTCGCCCCGGCCTTGTCTCGCCGCGCCCGGCCGTGCCCGTCCTCGCCTCGCCGCACCTGGCAGTGCCCGTTCTTGACTCCCGCGGCCTTGCCTCGCCACGCCCGGCCGCCCGGGAAGTAGCAGCAGGGGCGAGAGCTGCGGGGCGGTAGCAGCAGGGTCGGGCGAGCTGCAGCGACGGCGGTGAGCTGGCGCGGCGGGCGCGGCGAGCTACGGCGGGCGAGGCTGCGGGAGCTCGCCCTTCAAGTGTTCGACGAAATGACGACGTGGACATGTCTAAAATGCATCCGGCATCCGTTGGGCACACCGGCCGACCCAAATAAAAAGGCGGACGCGGACACGCGGACGGGCGACCCAAACGGACAAAATCCGTGTCCGTTTGGGTCGCCCCATTGGAGTTGCTCTTAAATCACTCGCAACCTTCTAGATCGCACGATTCAGATGTATTGCGTGCCATCTTGCATGGGCATGTATCGGTCCGCTCGGCCCGGACGCATATTTTCCAACAAACCAGAGGAAAACTAAGGGGGCATTGTGAGCGTTCGGATCGTTGTCATACCCGCGTCTGACTGCTCTGACCTACCAATAAAAACCACCCTCGCCCATGCACAGTTCCGTCCGGCGCTAGCTGCCCGCTTTCATGCCGCTGGAGAGCGGCCGCTCCATGTTGACGCTGTTGCAGAACAGACGCGACCTGCCACTGCCGGCATTGAAACGGCGCCAGCTGAGAGAGCGCTGTCCGCTGCACGCTCGACTGAACACGCCTCCTCGCCATATTCAAACGGCCACATACTACCCGTCTTCCTCCATTAAACCTGTGCGTGTGTCGAGAAACCTATTCCGGTCACACGTCCATTCGCGAGCCACCCGTCATTAAACACAACGTCGGTTAGATTCGGACGTCTGCTCGCTATTTAAACGATGCCAGACGCCGGGCAAAAACCGCACCACACTCCGCTCCCATCTCCTCCTTAAGCCATTTTCTTCACAATCTCCATGGCATCCGATGAGCATGAAGAGGAGTTATCCGGCATAAAAAGCCAGCTGGGTGGCCCGTTGAGCTTGCCGGATACGAGCCAGGCAACTCTCTGTTCCACCTACCTCGATGCTACAGGCAGCTCCAGGCCAGCTCGCGGAGGCAGAAGCTCCATGCCGGGGCTTCGTTCAGCAACTCGCCGCTCCAAGTCAGCTCGCCGAGGAGAGGCGAGTTGCTCCAGACCGGCACGCAGGGAATCACGGCGGCACGGGGATTGTGGTTGCCGTGGACGACGTCGTGTCGTACCGCTCCTCCGTGTCAGCGACCATGCCATCGCCGTCAACATCTACGTAACCACGCCCTACACCCTTCATTCCATAATATAAGAGCATTTTGACACTAGTGGGATGTAGGAAATACCTACATTGTCACATTTTAATTTTTGTCGATGCATTCGAAGCAAGAATTTACATATACTTAACAGGAAAACTAACTAAAACAGAGTTTCCAAAAATCCTCCCAAAACTGGTTTTCCACAATCTAACTAACTAACTCTAGGAGCATGTTCGGATCTCCTCCACTCCTTCAAATCATTGACGCCGGGCAAAAACCGCACCACACCCCACTCCCATCTTCTCCTTGAGCCATTTTCTTCACAATCTCCATGGCATCCGATGAGCATGAAGAGGAGTTATCCGGCATAAAAGCCAGCTGGGTGGCCCGTGTAGCTTGCCAGATACGAGCCAGGCAACTCTCTGTTCCACCTACCTCGATGCTATAGGCAGCTGCAGGCCAGCTCGTGGAGGCAGAAGCTCCATGCCGGTGCTTCGTTCAGCAACTCGTCGCTCCAAGCCAGCTCGCCGAGGAGAGGCGAGTTGCTCCAGACCGGCACGCGGGGAATCACGGCGGCACGGGGATTGTGGTTGCCGTGGACGACGTCGTGTCGTACCGCTCCTCCGTGTCAGCGACCATGCCATCACGGTCAACGTCCACGTAACCACGCCGTACACCCTTCGTCCCATAATATAAAAGCATTTTGACACTAGTGGGATGTAGGGAGTACCTACATTGTCACATTTTAATTTTTTTCGATGCATTCCAAGCAAGAATTTACATATACTTAACAGGAAACTAACTAAAATAGAGTTTCCAAAAATCCTCCCAAAACTGGTTCTCCACAATCTAACTAACTAACTCTAGGAGCATGTTCGGATCTCCTCCACTCCCTGCTCCTGGATTCAAATCAGGAGTAGATATCAAGTCCGGCAACTAACTCCACTCCCTACACAGTCAGCTTGGTGTGGTTCAGGAGCTCTGTTTCAGCGACTCTGCTGGATTGAACTACAGCAAAATGGTTTTTGCCCTGTAGAGTCCCCCTTTTGGTACAACCCCTACTAAATGTATAAAGGGCAGTATGAACTCTGCGCAAATTGTATCTATCTTCATAGGTATGGTGCCCCTCTCCCTTCCCCTGCTTACATGTAAAGGGCAATATGGACTCAAATTATACCTATATTCATAGGGGTATGGTTGGTACATATACGCCAATTCCTAACTGCTATTGCAGCCCATTTGCATTTTCTTTAACCTAGAAAACAGTGCCAAAATTAAGATTCGAACTCAATACCTCATACTTTTGTTCTAGACACACTAACCATCTCAGACCGCTTGCTTCATGCGCCAAATGCAACCACTTTTGTTTCTTATTGTGTGTCATATGTGAGGCTAAAAAAAGGCACTGTATTTTTTCCCAGGTTATGTTCGGCCAGGTTTGTACTGTTTATTTTTCCTTTCTCTTTCTTTTCCTGTTTTTAAATTCCTGAACTTTTGTTAATTCGCAAAAATATTCAAATTCGTGAACATTTTTTTAAGTTCACAAAAAAATCAAATTCGTGAACATTTTTTAAGAATCAGTGAACTTTTCTCACTATTTCTTTTTATTTTATGCTGTTTGTTTTTGTTTCTTTTTTCTTTTTTCATTTTTCCATTTTTGTTTCTTTTCAAAAATACTCACGCTTTTGAAATTTGTTCAAAATTTCAAAAAATTGTGCGCCTTTCCAATTTTGTTCAAAAAATGCAAATATTCACATTTTACAAAAAATTACAGATATTTTGAAAAATATATTTCGTGTCTATCAAAATTACTCAGATGTCAAAACACGACCATTTTTAAAAAGAGCAAACAAAACTTTGGACATGAACATTTTTTTGATTTTTTTCAAATATATTTTGGAAAACACTAAAAATTTTGGAATTTTGAAAAAAGTTAAATATTGAGAAAGTTTACAAATTTGATTTTTTATTTAAAAAAGTTCACGTGTTTGAAAAAAGGTAAAGGAAAAAAGAAGAAAACAAAAAAAATCAAGAATAAAACAAAACAAAACCTGGTCTAGAAAAACTCGGCAAATACTGGCCTGGCACATGAAGTTACATTTGCCGCATAAGAAGAGAAAAAGAAAACAAGTGGGCACAACAAGTAGGCTGTCTCGATTGGTTAATAGAACTTGAAGTAAACCATGAGGGTTTGAGTTTGAATCTCCTTCGGCGCACATCTTTTAAAGATTAGAAATAAAGAGAAAAGGCTTTGGACCTGCCGCCGCCCCCCAAGAACCCTAGCTTTCTGCCTCTCACCGGTGCTGGCGCCGGTCCATCCCGTCTCCGGTGGCCCTATGGCCATGGAGGCAGAGTGGATCTCGGCCCTTGCCGGTGGGAGGGCTCCGTTTTTAGATCTTTTTTCAAGCTTTGTTAGGGTTTGTGTCCTACTCAGGAAGGCGAGACGGTGGCGGCTCCCTGAAGATGGAATAAAGGTCTCCCCGTCCAGCCCCCGTTTCGGTGATGCATCTTGTATCATCGGTGGGTGTGTGGAGTTGTGTCTCCGGCAGATCTGTCTTTGATGAATTTGCTCGGATATGTTCGTCGTTCGTCTTCGTTCGTGTGTTTTCAGGTTGAATTCTTTTGATCTACACTCTTCATCTGCGGCGGTTGCTGTTCTGGTGCGTTGGTTCTACGGGGCCTTAGCACGCCGACTTCCCGACTGTCTACTACAACAAGGCTCGCTTCAGTGCTTGTAGTCGTCGCTAGGTGGTCTACGGATCTAGATGTAATTTTTATTATTTTTAGTGGTTGTACTACCATGATTGAAGATGAATAGATTGGAAGTTTTCCCCGCAAAAAAAAAAAGAAATAAAGAGAAAAAAAAGTTGAGTGCGACAAATACGGCTGGCGTGCGCGACGTATTTTTTAAAAAGACAATCCTACACTTTATTATGAAGGTGTATGTAGAGATCTCCTTTGCTGATGTGTTTAGGGGTTGTACCAAGGGGGCAACAGTTGTATTTACATTAAGCGATTATTAATGGAAAGGGGTAAAGCTCGGTTGGAAAAAAAGGAAAATAAACTACGGGCTGGACACTGGCACCCCATGACTGAGCTGAGCTGAGCACATGATCAATCACCAGATGTGGAACACACACATGACAATGGAATCTTAACAACAGAGCGCCCTGCACTTTCCTGTTTTCCCAGGTTAAGTACACAGATCAATCATGCCACATGAGGTTAAGCAGAAGCCGCAGACGGCGGCGCCGCCACGCCATGTGTTAGCCATACTCTCATCATCAGCACATGCCGACGGGATTCCGCGGGGACAAGGAGTTCGGAGTTCCATCTCTGCTCTGCTGCCCTAATAACATGCTAAAACTCCCCGGAACTGAGATTCAGATCTGGTTCTAGAAGCCCATGCTCATGATTGCTTATAGGGACACTCGTCGGTCGGCTCACCGGCAAATCGCCGTGATGCCTTGCCGGCCCTACGAGAAGTCTCATCACGCCATATGGTTAACCACCATGTGGGCGCGGTGGTTCTGGGACAAGAAAATGGGGACAGAGAGAAATCGGTGGCACCATCGGGTGTCCCCCGCTGTCCTAATCTCTCTGCCCCATCTCCTCATCATTTTTAGTGGGGAATGATACGATATTGACAGGCCTTGCCGTCCTTGTCGCACAACATTTCATCGCCCCGATGGACTTTGCCATTGGTTTATGCCGCCCAAGATCCGTTGTGTCTTTGTGTTGTTAAATCTGAACTTCAGAGGAATTTTTTTTGGTGGTGGTATCGCACTTACCGAGTAGTAGGGCGCCGTGGAGACGACGCTGGTGGGCTCGGCGGCGTCGGCAGGCGACAGGGCGTAGAGCGCCGCCATGAAGAGCTGCGTGGAGCCGGTGCCGACGAGGACGTGGTAGCCGTCTACGGCGGCGTTGCCGACGGTGCGGTGGAGCCGGCGCACCTGCTGGTCGAACAGAGGCTCCATGAACCAGCATACGTTGCCCACGTCGGAGAAGTAGCTCATGGTTTGCCACCCCGGGATGACCAGCTCCGCCGCGTCGCCGGTTTCCCGCCAGAAGGCCTCAAACATGGTCGGGTCCCCGCTGCAGCCGACAGAACGAATGTCAAACGCGTTTGTAAACTGAGATGAGATGTGAATAGATTCGAAAGTTTTTTTTAAAAAAAAAGAAAGAGTCGAGAATGGATTCGGGAGCGGGCGGCCCTCAACCATGATTCGGGCTCATGTGGAGCTGCATCGATGGCGGGAATAGACTAGTTGCGAAAACGAGAGCAAAATCATGGCGACAGGTACATGCACCGCGGTGAATCTGGCATCGATTGGCCCTAGATCGGCGTTCATTCCTCCTTGACATTGACACTGAACAGGGACATGCTCCGCCGGGAAGAACACTCATTGCCGGCTCTTCACTTTGCAGATATTTTAATGCAAAAATTTACCACAGGAAAAATTATGAGGAACAGGGACTTACTGGTCTAGATTAATAACAGAATCGGAGGTTACTGAAGGCTTCCCGGTCGACGGCGCCCTCGCCGCCGCGCCGCTTGTGCCCGGCTGCGGGGCGCAGGCGTGGCGCTGCTGATCAGGAGAGACGACACCGGGATGGTGCGGCTGGTTGACGATGTACTGGTGGAGTAGGAGCGCTAGTGTGGCGACATTCAATGCGACCAAGGCATAGACGCCGAGTCGCCACAGTGGCATGCGCCCCGCCGGCCGCCTCCTGCCGGTGACCTTGGTGGCGGAGCATACGCTGCTGCCGCCGCTTTGCTTCGCTCCCCGGTGCGGCGGGCCGCCGCCGTTTGTGGTCACCGGGTGGTCCTCCCGGCTGGGCGCACCACCGCCGCCGCCGCCGTGGGAAGAAGGGATCACGTGCGCCGACGGCGGCTTTAGGCCGCCGTTCACTTGGAGCTCCGCCGACGTGCGCCGTCGGGGCGCCGCCATGACGCCCGGAGGAATCGAGGCTTTTCTGGTGTGAACCAGCAGCCCAGCAAAAATATAGAAAGTAAAAACAACAACAAGAACTGTATTTTGGCGACAAAGGGCTCTTCGACCGGCTGGAAGCAGCCGGGTCTTGGGTGAGAAAGATTCAGCGGGAGGAAACGAAACCGATGGCTTCAGCTCGGACCTGGGACCTCGGAGCTGCTTTACTTTGAGCAAGTAATGAACCGCTCTCCCACCAGTTTCTCTCTCTCTCCAGCGCTGAGGCTGACTTCGCTGACGCACAAGCCACTCTCTCCTGTTGGCCTGTGACTTTGAGCAGCTGAAGCACTGGAGCAGTGATGAGGACGACAGAGGAGGTGGGGCGAGGAGAGAGAGAGAAGAAACGTCTGTGCGATGGGAGCGGTCGACGGAGACCCAGAGCGTGCAGCCTGCTGTTCTGGCTTCTGGGTGGCGCAGAGGTAGGGGGAGGAATGGCAGTCGAGGCCGGCTGCCTCGACTGCACGGCTTTATTTATATTCCTTCTGTTTACAGGTTCACTAAGGCCAACTCCATCGCACGACCCCAAACAGACGTCCGGATTGACTGGATTTTGTTCCTTTGGGGCGTGAATGGGTTCACCCGTGTCCGGCTGTGTCCGGTGGGCCGTGCATGCGCCCACCGTGCGGCCGCACCCCAAATCACGTCCGTGTCAGGAAAGCAATAAAAATAAGAAGAAAACATAAACAAATGACTAAAAAAGTAAATAAACGTAGTTTAATAAAGATAAAACTTAGTTAGGGGGGTTTCATGGCCACAAAATGGCCCAGTTTCGTCACATTAATAATTAAACATAAAAAAGTAAAAAAAAATGGTCGCCGCCGCCTCGCCTGCGTTCGCGTCGTTGCCGTCGCCGTAGCCTCTTGATGGCGGCGGTGTCGCTATCGTTCTTCGAGGTCGACGTAGTCGGCGGCGTCCACAGTGGGGCGGCGGTGCGTGGTAGACGGGCGGGCTGGGCGGCGGAGGTGCTCGCACCACCTCCTCCCGTGGCGACGCCTCCCTCCGGTGATCGCGGGCGGAGTGGCGCGCCGATCCACGCCACGCCGGCGCCATCTCCGGGCGATGCGAGACCAGCCCACCCGATCCCAAAGCAATGCCGGAAGGCGGCCAACCGCTCCTCCTCCATGGCGCCCTCCTCCTCTCCTCCCTCAAGGCCGCCATCTGCGCAGCCCGGAAGGCCACGCCGCGGCGGAGACAATGCCATGGCCTCCTCCAAGCCGTCCCATTGCCGCTCGTCGTGCGTGTTCATGGAGTCCTCCATGACACGCTGCACGAGACGGGCCTCCTCCTCCGCCGTCATGCGAGGAGGTGGTGGTGGCGATGGAAATGGCAACGGCGTGGGCGTGAGGCCGCGCACCAGCCTACGCCCGTACTCCTGGGGAGCAGCCACTCGGCGCTCTTGGCGTGGCCGCCGTGGCCCCGTCGACGTGCCGGCGAAGTAGGACGCTTTCCGCGTGTCGTGCTCATCGCGGAACCAGGTGTCCCACAATGGCGAGTCGGGGGCGTACCTGGGGTCGTAGTAGAGGTCGTCCGGGAGGAGACGGCGGCGGCGCTCGATCTCCTGGCGGCGCGCACGGCAGGTCACTGGGACCGGCGGGATCGGCACGCGGTCAGCCGACAGGTGCCAGTTGTTGGGGAGGTGGGCGTCGCTCCAGGGGATCGGCGTCCTCGTCTCCCAATAACGGCGGCACACCGACGCGCGGATGTAGTGCCGGTCGCGCTCGCCGGCGGACGCGGGGGCGATGGAGAACGCGGGCGGCGAGGGGGCCCGGCGTGGTGGCGATGGCGAGGCCGGCTCCTCCTTCTTCACGGAGCCACAGCGACGCCCCGACGAGGAGCCAGCCTCGCGGTCGTGCTTGCCTTTGCGGCCGTAGTTCTAGAGCCCCATGGCTGCGGGTGGCCGGCCGGCGAGTTCTTGGCTAGGGTTTGGGGCCTGGGGCTGTCGGGTTTCGAGGAGGCCGCGGGATGGCGTGGGGTAGTGTGGATGACGACCGGTCCACGGTTTCCACTTAAAGAAGGACGGCGACCCTTCGATGTGTGGATGACAGGTGGGGCCGCCGCCGCGCGCATTGATGTGGGCGGGTGGGAGGTAGGTGGTCGCCGCCACGCTGCCCCGACGCGACGAGGCGCTGGTCCGCTTGGTCTCCGCCATGACCCAAAACCGGCGCAAGTTTGCGCTCGAAATGGGTCGGCCCGGACACAAAACGGACAAGATGGGTCTGGGCCGTCGCGCGCTGGGCCGTCTTATTTGTCCCTTTTACCCCAAACGGACGGGGTGGACAGGATAGGGTCGCGCGGTGGAGTTGGCCTGAGCAGGGCTATGGATATGCACAGTACACTGCCCATAGCTCCTCGCATCTCCAACGGCAACCGCAAATTTGCTCCCGCAATCCATCCGGCGGACAAGAATGTTGGAGGCCGTTCTTCAACCGTAGCAGCATACATTTCGATCCGCATTTAAATCAACAGGATAAATTTCATGCGAACATGACGAATTTCATTCAAATTTAAAGATAATTTACATAAAATGGTGGATTTTTTGACCATTTCTGCTGCTTGTTGTTTTTTGAGATAGCTAAAAACTAAACCCTATATCGGACGATCACCTCATACGCGTGGCCGCCCTGTCCTACTGCACTGCCATCGCCGTCCGTGCCGTTGTCGTCCTTCCTCCGGCGTCGTTACGTCGCCGGAGGGCCGCGGCATCCTTGTCCGGCGGCTGCCTGCCGATCGCGGAGGATCCTCTCCGCCTCCTATGTCGTACGGACGCCCGTCGCGGCCACTGCTAACGTGGCTTTCCAAGCCCTGACGGTGGCCTTGCCGCGACAGGCGTTCGCGGAACAGTCGCTAAGCGACCACTCCTCGCCGATCTTGGCGATGACGCCTGGCGGCCGTCTCCGCGGTGGTCACGAAGCGGTCGAGCGCCCACGTGGCGGTGAGGTCCGTGTCGTTCCGGACTCATTCCGGCGCCACGTCAATCTTGGCGAATGCGAAATGGCGACCGGCATTGTGCTGGTCGTACCTCGACTGCCGCCATGCCGGGCGCTCTGCCTCGGACACCACAGCCCGAGAGCCAGAGGCGCCGACGTAATCGCCCCCTCCGAGGTAGTGGAGGATGCGGCCCTGCGCCTTCGTGATTGCAGGTGGCACCTCCACCTTGACATCAAGGCGTTGGAGGCGTAGCGGTGTGATGTACCGTGGCGGTGACGTCGGGTCGTCCTTGACGCGGCGTCCGATCTGGACGCCGCGGTTGTGCGAGAGTGGGGGTGACGATGGCTCGGCCTTGACGTGCCGTCTGGTCTGGACGTCGTGGTGATGACCCACAAGTATAGGGGATCAATTGTAGCTCTTTTCGATAAGTAAGAGTGTCCAACCCAACGAGGAGCAGAAGTAAATGACAAGGTTTTCAACAAGGTAGTTTCTGCAAGTGCTGAAATTGTAAGTAGTAGAGTAGTTTGACAGCAAGATATTTTGTAACGAGCAAGTAATGATAGTAGTAACAAAACTGCAGCAAAGTAGCCCAATCCGTTTGAGGCAAAGGACAGGCCAATACGGTCTCTTATGATAAGCAAAGCGTTCTTGAGGGTACACGGGAATTTTATCTAGTCACTTTCATCATGTTGGTTCGATTTGTGTTCTCTACTTTGATAATTTGATATGTGGGTGGATTGGTGCTTAGGTGTTGTTCTTACTTGAACAAATCTCCTACTTATGGTTAACCCTCCCACAATCATCCGCAACTATGAGAAAAGTATTAAGAATAAATTCTAACCATAACATTAAACTTTTGGATCCAATCGGTCCCTTACGGAATAGCGCATAAACTGGGGTTTAAGCTTCTGTCACTCTCGCAACCCATCATCTAATTGCTACTCCACAATGCATTCTCTTAGGCCCAAATATGTTTAAGTGTCATGTAGTCGACGTTCACATGACACCACTAAGGGAATCACAACATACATACTATCAAAATATCAAACACATATCAAGTTCACATGATTACTTGCAACATGATTTCTCCCGTGACCTCAAGAACAAAAGTAACTACTCACAAATGATAATCATGCTCAAGATCAGAGGGGTATTAAATAGCATATTGGATCTGAACATATAATCTTCCACCAAATAAACCATATAGTAATCAACTACAAGATGTAATCAACACTACTAGTCACTCACAAGCACCAATCTATAGTCCCGGTAACATGATTGAACACAAGAGATGAACTAGGGTTTGAGATGAGATGATGTTGTTGAAGATGTTGATGGAGATTGCCCTCCCCAAGATGGGAGAGTTGTTGGTGATGATGATGATGATGATTTCCCCCTCCGGGAGGGAAGTTCCCGGCGGAATCGCTCACGGGAGGGCAAAGTGCTCCTGCCTCGAGTTCCGCCTCGAGGCGGGCGGCCCGTCCCGAAAGTCCTCTTCTTATTTTTTCTAGGTCAAAATGACTTATATACCAGAAGATGGGCACCGGAGGTGGGCCTGGGTGAGCAGAACCCATCAGGGCGTGCCTGGGCTGCCTGGCGCGCCCAGGTGGGTTGTGCCCACCTGGTGGGGCCCCTCTGGTACTTATTTGCTCCAATATTCTTTAAATATTCCATAAAAAACCTCCGTGAAGTTTCAGCTTGTTTGGAGTTGTGCAGAATAGGTGGCCTGGCGTAGCTTTTCCAGGTCCAGATTTTCAGCTGCCGGAATTCTCCCTCTTGGTGTGTACCTTGCAAATTATAAGAGAAAAGGCATTAGAATTACTCCAAAAAGCATTATTATGGATAAAAACATCATAAATAACAGTAGGAAAACATGATGCAAAATGGACGTATCAACTCCCCAAGCTTAGACCTCGCTTGTCCTCAAGCGAAAACCGAAATCGATAAACATGTCCACATGCTTTGAGAGAGAGGTGTCGAATAAAAACAAAATACAGACATAGAAGCATCATGTTCATTATTATAACAGCAACAAATTTAATCATAGACTTTTATCATAGAAATTTTATCATAGACTTCTCATGAATAAGTGACAATTCATCACACAATCAAAGTATAAAGCAAAAAATCTATTAAAACCCGAAAAACTATGTTCTCAGTCAACTTTGCAACTACAATTCATCATCTTTTCAGGAAGGGTCACATGTCGGAGCCTCTAGGCAAGTCCACATACTCAACCATCATATAGTCTTCTATGATTGCTAACACTCACCGCGTACACATGAGCAAAATGTTTCAACCGGATGCATAGAAAGATAGGGGCTTATAGTTTCGCCTCCCAACGTATTTACCTCAAGGGCGATGTCAACAATAATAACTCATGCTATCTATTTTCAATTGGACATATGTGCCTAGATCTTTCCTCACCACATGATGCTTGCCAAAGAAGAAAAATAAAAAGGAATAGAGGTAAAACTTTGACTCTTTGCATAAAAGGAAATACATAAAAGTAAAAGATAGGCCCTTCACAGAGGGAAGGAGAGGTTGCCATGCACTTATTTGTCCCTTAGTGCAAAAGAACGTCACGTTGCATTGCCCCTTGTGATAGCGACCTTTATTATGCAGTCTGTCGCTTTTATTCTTCACCATCACAAGTTCATGCAACGCTCAATTTTCTCTTACACTAAATGATCTCACACATTTAGAAGCAATTTTTATTGCCTTTTTTCACTGATGACAACTTACTTGAGGGATCTTGCTCAATCCCTAGGTAGGTATGGTGGACACTTGAAAATAAGATTTGGGTTGAAGGGTTTTTGGATGCACAAGTAGTATCTCTACTTAGTGCAGAATTTTTGGCTAGCAAAGATAGGGGGCAAGCACCACATGTTGAAGGATCTATGACAATATGACTTCTATGTGAATATAAACAAACATAAACCATTAAGTTGTCTTCCTTGTCCGACGTCAACAATTTTGGCATATAACATTTTGATGAGGGCTCACAATCACAAAAGATTTCTAGGATAGTATATTTATATGTGAATCTTCTCTTCCCTTATTAATTCTTTCATGATTTGCATCATTGACTAATGCTATATTTGTCAATCTCTAATAAATTTTATAATTATACTTTTCCTTATGTGGTGTCATCACCTACCATAAGATTAGTATATGATCTTCTTGATTTATTTCCTTTCTCTTTTTCTTTCTTTATTTCTTTTTTCTTTTATTTGCAACATGAAAGTAAAGAAAGCGAAAACTCAAACTAAACTTTATTATATAACTTGCACACGATTATAAGGATAGTTCACTAAGCAAACTCTCAAAGAAGAAAGGATCGAACTAAACTTTTATTCATCTAAAGCAAAAGATCAAACTAAAATAAGTAAAAGTAAGAAGATAGTGGGATGATACGATACCGGGGCACCTCCCCCAAACTTGGCGGAAGCCAAGGGGAGTGCCCATACCCGATACTCAATTCTCTTTTGGTGATGAAGAAGAAGGTGGTGGTGATGAAGTAGTAGAGGGTTTGCCCTTCTTCCTCAGCTTACGCTTGAGGATAGAATTTTCCACCTTTAACTCTCCGATCTCCTGTTCGAGCTCCAGTACCTTTTTGCATAAATCCTGCTTATTTTCCTGCAATAGGCGAAAGGGTATAAATTGAACCTTAGGCTTCTTTGGTTTATTCGGGGGGCTTGACTTCTTGAATTCCACATGTGTGTCCCCAAGTTGAGGCAGCGGGGTTTCTTCTTCATCCGAGCTCATCTCCTCCTTTTCCCTAGGATAATAGTCTTCCTCTTCCTCCGTAGTCCAGCCATAGTGCTCCACATCCCCATAGGACTTGGGGTTTGAGATGAAATCAGTAACATAACTCTCACCCTCGGAGTCTTGGGATGACATATTTTATGACCTGACAAGAAAACAGCAAGAAAAGAGAACAAAAGATTTCTCCGTGATGCGGCGGTCAACATATTCGGGGAGTATATATAGATTTTTTTATCTTGGAGGACAAGCATATGGTAGAAAAACGGAGTCTGGGAGGTGCCCTAGGTGGGAACAACCCACCTAGGCGCGCTAGGCAAGCCAGGCGCGCCCTGGTGTCTTGTGCCCACCAGGATCACTTTCCCGGAAGTTTCTTATTTTCCTAATTTTCTAAATATTCCAAAACTGACAAAAAATATTTTTGCGGATTTTTCGAAGTCCGTTTACTTACCATATCACGTACCTCCTTATTTTCACGATTCTAGAGTGTTCCGGAAGGACTCTTTTATGTGTTCTTCCGGTGTCAAAGTTTGGATAATATTGCTTTCAACATTAATGGGCGTACCTGAGATATAATGTTTTATTCGTTGCCCATTGGCAACCTTCGGGTTAGTACCTTCGGCATTATTTATTTTGATGGCTCCAGACCGATAAACCTCCTCGATAACATATGGGCTTTCCCATTTTTAGAGGAATTTTCCTGCAAAGAATCTGAAAAAAGAGTTGTAGAAAAGAACATATTCTCTGAATTTGAACTCACGCTTTTGGATTCTTTTGTCATGCCATCTTTTAACTTTTTCTTTGAATAATTTTGCATTTTCATAGGCTTGGGTTCTTCATTCATCTAATGAGCTAATATCAAATAACCTCTTTTCACCAGCAAGTTTGAAATCATAATTGAGTTCTTTGATTGCCCAATATGCTTTGTGTTCTAACTCAAGAGGCAAATGACGAGCTTTTCCATAAACCATTTTACAAGGAGACATACCCATAGGATTTTTATATGTTGTTCTATAAGCCCAAAGTGCATCATCTAATTTCTTAGACCAATTCTTCCGGGACCTATTGACAGTCTTTTGCAAAATTATTTTTTTTTCTCTATTGCTAAGTTCAACTTGACCACTAGACTAAGGATGATAAGGTGATGCAATTCTATGGTTAACATCATACCTAGCAAGCATTTTACGGAAAGCACCATGAATAAAGTGTGAACCACCACCAGTCACTAAATATCTAGGGACTCCAAACCTTGGGAAAATAACTTCCTTAAGCATTTTAATAGAGGTGTTGTGATCAGCACTACTGGTTGGAATAGCTTCTACCCATTTAGTAACATAATCAACAGCAACCAAAATATGTGCATATCCATTAGAGGAAGGAAAAGGTCCCATGTAATCAAATCCCCAAACATCAAATGGTTCAACAGCAAGTGAATAATTCATAGGCATTTCTTGACGCTTACCGATATTACCTATTCTTTGACATTCATCACAAGATAAGACGAACTTACGGGCATCCTTGAAGAGAGTAGGCCAATAAAATCCAGATTGCAATACCTTGTGAGCAGTTCTATCTCCAGCATGATGCCCTCCATAAGCTTCAGAGTGACATTTCCGTAGGATTTGTCCCTGTTCATGCTCAGGTACACAATGTCTAATAATACCATCTACTCCTTCTTTATAAAGATGTGGGTCATCCCAAAAGTAATGTCTTAAATCATAGAAGAATTTTTTCTTTTGTTGGTAATTAAGTAAAGGTAGGTGGTAAATATTTAGCAACAATGTAATTAGCATAGTTAGCATTTACTGCAGCTAACTGCTCATCGGGAAAACTATCATCAATAGGTAGTGGGCCATCAAGCACATTTTCAAGTCTAGACAAGTTATCAGCTTCGGGGTTCTCAGCTCCTTTTCTATCAGTGATATGTAAATCAAATTCTTGTAACAAGAGAACCCATCGAATAAGTCTAGGCTTAGCATCTTTCTTTTCCATAAGATATTTAATAGCAACATGGTCGGTGTGAACGATAACTTTAGAGTCAACAATGTAAGATCTAAATTTATCACAAGCAAACACCACTGCTAAGAATTCTTTTTCAGTAGTAGCATAATTTCGTTGAGCACTGTCTAGAGTTTTACTAGCATAATGAATAACATTCAGTTTCTTATCAACTCTTTGTCCTAGAACAGCACCAACAGCATAATCACTAGCATCACACATGATTTAAAAAGGCTAGTTCCAATCAGGTGGTTGAACAATAGGTGCATAAATTAATGCTTTCTTGAGTGTTTCAAAGGCTTCTAAACAATCATCATCGAAAACAAAAGGAATATCCTTTTGCAAAAGACTCGTAAGAGACCTAGAAATTTTAGAAAAGTCTTTGATAAATCTCCTATAGAAACCAGCATGACCAAGGAAACTACGAATACCTTTGATATCCTTAGGACATGGCATTTTCTCACTTGCATCAACCTTAGCTTTGTCCACTTCAATACCTCTTTCATAAATTTTATGGCCCAAGACAATACCTTCATTAACCATAAAGTGGCACTTCTCCCAATTCAAGACAAGATTTGTTTTTTCACATCTCTGCAAAACTCGATCAAGATTGCTTAAACAATCATCAAAAGACTTCCCATAAACAGAGAAGTCGTCCATGAAAACCTCAACAATCTTTTCACAGAAGTTAGAGAATATAGCAGTCATACATCTTTGAAAGGTAGCAGGTGCATTACGTAAACCAAAAGGAATACTTCTATAAGCATAAGTTCCAAAGGGACAAGTAAAAGTGGTCTTTTCTTGATCAGGTTGAGAAACAGGTATTTGTGAAAAACTAGAGTATCCATCAAGGAAGCAAAAATGTGTGTGCTTGGATAATCTTCCAAGCATTTGATCAATAAAAGGCAGAGGATAATGATCTTTTCTAGTTGCTTTGTTTAGTTTTCTAAAATCAATTACCATTCTATAGCCTGTAACAATTCTTTGTGGAATAAGTTCATTCTTATCATTAGGAACAACATTTATACCTCCTTTCTTAGGGACACAATGAACGGGACTTACCCATCTACTATCAGCTATAGGATAGATCATACCTGCTTCCAGAAGTTTTAATATTTCTGTTCTTACCAGTTCTTTCATCTTCGGATTTAACCGACGTTGGTGATCAACAACGGGTTTAGCATCAGGTTCCATATTAATTTTGTGCTGACATAGAGTGGGACTAGTGCCCTTTAAATCATCAAGAGTATATCCAATAGCAGCTCGGTGCTTACGTAGAACTTCCAATAATCTTTCTTCTTCATGTTCTGAAAGATTAGCACTAATAATAACATGATATATCTTATTTTCATCAAGATAAGCATATTTCAAAGTGCCTGGCAATTATTTTAATTCAAACATAGGATCACCTTTAGGTGGAGGAGGACCTCCCAGAGTTTCAATAGGAAAATTGTGTTTAAGAAGAGGACGTTGTTCAAAGAAAATCTTATCTATTTCATTTTTTTCATGCATATGTAAATTATTTTCATGGTCTAGAAAATATTGTTCTAGTGGATCAGTAGGTGGCACAGCAATAGAAGCAAGACCAATTAATTGATCTTTACTAGGCAATTCTTTTTCATGAAGCGTTCTACTAAACTTGAAAAAATTAAACTCATGAGACTCATCACCAAAACTAATGATGTCTACTATGCAACCTTCTTCTTGTAGACGTTGTTGGGCCTCCAAGTGCAGAGGTTTGTAGGACAGTAGCAAATTTCCCTCAAGTGGATGACCTAAGGTTTATCAATCCGTGGGAGGCATAGGATGAAGATGGTCTCTCTCAAGCAAACCTGCAACCAAATAACAAAGAGTCTCTTGTGTCCCCAACACACCCAATACAATGGTAAATTGTATAGGTGCACTAGTTCGGCGAAGAGATGGTGATACAAGTGCAATATGGATGGTAGATAAAGGTTTTTGTAATCTGAAAATATAAAAACAGCAAGGTAACAAGTGGTAAAAGTGAGCGTAAACGGTATTGCAATGCTAGGAAACAAGGCCTAGGGTTCATAATTTCACTAGTGCAAGTTCTCTCAACAATAATAACATAATTGGATCATATAACTATCCCTCAACATGCAACAAAGAGTCACTCCAAAGTCACTAATAGTGGATAACAAACGAAAAGATTATGGTAGGGTACGAATCCACCTCAAAGTTATTCTTTCCAATCAATCTATTGGGCTATTCCTATAAGTGCCACAAATAGCCCTAGAGTTCGTACTAGAATAACAGCTTAAGACACAAATCAACAAAAACCCTAATGTCACCTCAAGTATCCGTGGGTATGGTTATATGATATGCATCACACAATCTCAGATTCATCTATTCAACCAACACATAGAACCTCAAAGAGTGCCGCAAAGTTTCTACCGGAGAATCACGACGAAAACGTGTGCCAACCCCTATGCATAAGTTCATGGGTGGAACCCGCAAGTTGATCACCAAAACATACATCAAGTGAATCACGTGATATCCCATTGTCACCACAGATACGCACGACAAGACATACATCAAGTGTTCTCAAGTCATTAAAGACTCAGTCCGATAAGATAACCTCAAAGGGAAAACTCAATCCATTACAAGAGAGTAGAGGGGTAGAAGAAACATAAGATCCAACTATAATGGCAAAGCTCGCGATACATCAAGATCGTTCCAAATCAAGAACACGAGAGAGAGATCAAACACATAGCTCTTGGTACATACCCTCAGCCACGAGGGTGAACTACTCCTCCTCGTCATGGAGAGCACCGGATGATGAAGATGGCCACGGTGAGGTTTCCCCCCCAGGTGCTTAACAGGGTCCCAAGAGGTTTTGGTGGCTACAGAGGCTTGCGGCGGAACTCCAGATCTATTCTCGTCTTGGAAGTTTTAGGTGCGTGGGTATATATGGGTGAAAGAAGTGCGTCGGTGGAACCTCCGGGCTGTCCACGAGGCGGGGCGCGCCCTAGGGGGGTGGGCGCACTCCTCATCCTCGTGGGCAGCCCGGGACTCCCCTGGTGAGCTTCCGGTACTCCGTGGGCTTCTTATGGTCCAAAAATAAGTTCCGTGGAGTTTCAGGTCAATTGGACTCCATTTGATATTCCTTTTCTTCGAAACACTGAAATAGGCAAAAAAACAACAATTCTGGGTTGGGCCTCCGTTTAATAGGTTAGTCCCAAAAGTAATATAAAAGTGGAAAATAAAGCCCAATATTGTCCAAAACAGTAGATAATATAGCATGGAGCAATCAAAGATTATAGATACGTTGCAGATGTATCAGGCATCCCCAAGCTTAATTCCTGCTCGTCCTCGAGTAGGTAAATGATAAAAAAGATAATTTTTGATGTGGAATGCTACTTGGCATAATTTCATTGTAATTCTTCTTACTTGTGGTATGAATATTCAGATTCGAAAGATTCAAGACAAAAGTTTAATATTGACATAAAAATAATAATACTTCAAGCATACTAACAAAGCAATCATGTCTTCTCAAAATAACATGGCCAAAAAGAGAGTTATCCCTACAAAATCATATAGTCTGGCTATGCTCTATCTTCACCACACAAAGTATTTAAATCATGCACAACCCCGATGACAAGCCAAGCAATTGTTTCATACTTTTGACATTCTCAAAACTTTTCAACCTTCACGCAATACATGAGAGTGAGCCATGGATATAGCACTATATGTGGAATAGAATGGTGGTTGTGGAGAAGACAAAAAAGGGAGAAGATAGTCTCACATCAATTAGGCGTATCAACGGGCTATGGAGATGCCCATCAATAGATATCAATGTGAGTGAGTAGGGATTGCCATGCAACGTATGCACTAGAGCTATAAGTATATGAAAGCTCAACAAAACAAACTAAGTGGGTGTGCATCCAACTCGCTTGCTCACCAAGACCTAGGGCAATTTGAGGAAGCCCATCATTGGAATATACAATCCAAGTTCTATAATGAAAAATTCTTACTAGTATATGAAGGTGACAAAATTAGAGACTCTCTATCATGAAGATCATGGTGCTACTTTGAAGCACAAGTGTGGTAAAAGGATAGTAACATTGTCCCTTCTCTCTTTCTCTCTCATTTTTTTATTTGGGTCTTTTCTCTTTTTATGGCCTCTTTTCTTCCTTTTTTTATTTATTTGTTTTTCGTCTGGAGTCTCATCCCGACTTGTGGGGGAATCGTAGTCTCCATCATCCTTTCCTCACTTGGTACAATGCTCTAAAAATGATGATCATCACACTTTTATTTACTTACAACTCAAGAATTACAACTCGATACTTAGAACAAAATATGACTCTATATGAATGCCTCCGGCGGTGTACCGGGATGTGCAATGACTCATGAGTGACATGTATGAAAGAATTATGAACGGTGGCTTTGCCACAAATACGATGTCAACTACATGATCATGCAAAGCAATATGACAATGATGGAGCGTGTCATAATGAACGGAACAATGGTAAGTTGCATGGCAATATATCTCGGAATGCTATGGAAATGCCATAATAGGTAGGTATGTGTAGCGACCAGACCTCAAACAGTCTGATCTCTGTGCTCAAGTGTCATCCCTGGATCAGTAATGCTGACACCACACAGTACTCGAAGGATTTATAACAGAGTAGCAATCACACACTTATTACATCGAATGTCTCGAGAGAGAACTTAACAAAATAAATATGGCTTAAGGCCATCTAATAACGATAACAGCGGAAGGCTTGGAAGAATAAGCGAGTCCATCAACTCCAACGGCTTCACTGAGTATAGAACCACGACCTAAGCACCTTACTCGTCGTCTGAAAAGTCTGCAACATGAAACATTGTAGCCCGCGACGGTCAAGACATGGAATATCTTGGCAAAGTAACACATAGAGAATAATAATGGAAATAACTATTCTACATGCATATCTGGCTGGTGGAAAGCTCTATGGTTACAGTTTTGCGTAAAGACAATTTTTCCCTACTGCAAAGGAATAAATTTATTTAACTATCATGGTGGTTGTTAAACATTGAGAATGGTTGAAAGCATCCTCAATCCGAATTAAAGTAATCATTAACAGAACCCAACAATATTAATTAAAGTAACATGATGAGATTCACATGATATCCAAGTACTAGATACTCAAGATGTCCATAACCGGGGACACGGCTACCATGATTAGTTTATACACTCTGTAGAGGTTTGTGCACTTTTCCCCACAAGACTCGATCTCCTCCGTTTGATTTCTCGCACTACATGGTGTTTGAGAAACGGATGACCGAGACATAGTTTTTCAGAAGCGCTTGCACCTTACGTATGGGTAGACCGTACCAACCTACAACCCCTACATCTACTAGTTTACCCGTAAGAGTTCGCACAACTTAGTCAACTATGCTAGAGCCCATAGTAGCATGTGGCTGCACACGGAAGTTTCTAGCATGAATAATCTCATGATTCCCTTTGAGCCTGGGTGGCGGTCCGAAGAAAAACAGGCAACTCCTGGAAACCAGGTACCTCAATCCACCCAGATGTGTGTTTAAGTTGCCACCTTAAATAAAACATTAATTTAACAATCTCACACCTGTCATGGATACACTCACCCAATCCACGTCTACTAGCATAGCATGGCATAATAAGCAAACGTAGAAGTAACTCCCAAAGGTTTGATAATAAACAAGAAATAGGTACTACCTCATCTACTTCCCATCCCACAAATTTAATTAGATCCTAATCATGCAATGTTTGAGGATTGATCTAATACAATAAAACTGGGTAGTAGAAAAGGTATGATCAAAGTGTTACTTGCCTTGCTGATGATCCGCGAAACCTAGAGACTCGAAGTAACAGGCGGCGCACTCCGGGTATTCTATCGTAGACAACCAAACAAGCATACAATAAGTACTCATCTAATGCACAGGTAAAACTCAAACAAAAGATCTAACCAGAAAGTTCAACTTAAGAAACTTCGGTTTGCAAAAAGAATCTAATCAAACAAAGCAACGAAAGTCAAACGGCGAAAGAAAACAGCTCCGTTTTACCAATCTGGATCTAAGTCAAATTTTACAGAGGAAAAAACTTGTTTAAGTTGGTTATCGGAAAGAGGGTTTCGAGACGAAACTCCAGGCGCTTGAATCGCCTGAATCCGATAAACGAGCGAAAAGTTATACTAAAACCAAAATCGGATCGGAAATCGCGATCACAAAAATCGCGTATTAAATCCGAGAAAAAGAAAAACGATGAACAGGTTAACGAACGAACGTTCGTTAACTGGATCTAGTCTGACGAACACGTTCGTTAAAACGAACGAACGAGCGAACGCTCGCTATTTAACCGAACCGAAAATAATAAACCGATCTAATAAAAAAACGGAAACTAAAAAAAAGAAACCAACGAAAAACCGAACGGTTTTTCTAAAAACAACAAAGACGGATTACGAGGCAACCTCGGCGGCGGCGGCCCGTGCGGCGGCGGCGCTGGGTGGCGCAGCGGCGGTCAAGGCGGCAGCGGCGGGCGCGGGCTAGGGTTCGGGCGCGGTGGCGGGCCGGCTGGCTCCCCGGCTTATAAAGCCTAGCGGGCGGAGTCCCGGGCGGACACGGCCCGTAGGTCGGTTCGTTTTTTTAAACAATTTCGTGCAGAAAAACAAACGAAAGAAATAGTAAACGGACTCCAAAAATCCCGAAATAAAATTTCCCCGTCTTCTAAAATCAAGCCGGACTAGATGAACATTTATTTGGGGCCTAAATGCAATTTTGAAAAACGCGCATTTTTCCTAAGTTCAAATAAAATGGCGAAAAACTCCAAAATAAAATCTTATTTGATTTTATTATTAAATCCTCATTATTTCTTTATTTTGGGAAAGTCATTTTATTCCCCCTCTCATATTGTTGTAATAGAAATAATTGAAGATAAAATAATTAAAATCAAATGATCCTATTTTCAAAATTTGAGAAAACTCAAATATGAAAATAACGAAATCCCCAACTCTCTCCGTGGGTCCTTGAGTTGCGTAGAATTTCTAGGATCGAGCCAACAATGCAACAAAAATATGATATGCAATGATGATCTATGTATAACATTCCAAATTGAAAATTTGGGATGTTACAAACCTACCCCCTTAAGATGAATCTCGCCCTCGAGATTCGAGTTGGCTAGAAAATAGGTGAGGGTGGTCCTTAAGCAGATCTTCCTCTCGCTCCCAGGTGGCTTCATCCTCAGTGTGGTGGCTCCATTGTACTTTGCAAAACTTAATGACCTTGCTGCGGGTGACTCGGCTGGCATACTCCGTAATCTTAACGGCTTCTCCTCATAGGTCAAATTGTTATTCAACCAATCGCCTCTAGTGGCACAGTATCTCTCAGTGGTATATCCGCCATCTCTGCGTGACACTTCTTCAACTGAGAAACATGGAACACATCGTGAACACCTGACAAACCCTCGGGTAATTCCAACTTGTACGCAACTTCTCCCATGCGTTCCAAAACTTTGTATGGTCCCACAAAACATGGCGCTAATTTTCCTTTAACACCAAAACGCTTAACTCCTCGAAGCGGAGATACTCGAAGATAAACTCTGTCTCCGACTTCATATTTTGTCTCTTTGCGTTTTGAATCCGCATAGCTCTTCTGCCTTGACTGGGCTACCATGAGTCTATCACGAATCAACTTTACTTTCCGTTCAGACTCCTTAATCAAATCCGGTCCAAACAACTAGCGGTCTCCAACTTCATCCCACAAAAGCGGGGTTCTGCACCTCCTTCCGTACAAGGCTTCGAAGGGTGCCATCTTCAAACTGGTTTGGTAGCTGTTGTTATAAGAAAACTCCACATATGGCAAGTTTTCATCCCAACTTGATCCATAATCCAAAGCACATGCTCTCAGCATATCCTCCAAAATCGGGTTGACTCTCTCGGTTTGTCCATCTGTCTATGGATGAAAAGCTGTACTAAACTCTAGTCTGGTTCCCAAAGTTTCGTGCAACTGCTTCCAGAACTTTGAGGTGAATTGGGTTCCTCTATCTGATATGATACTCCTCGGAACTCCATGCAAGCATACAATCCTTGTCATGTATATCTTAGCCAATTTGGCACTGCTGTAGGTAGTCTTTACTGGAATGAAATGAGCTACCTTTGTCAAACGATCGACTACAACCCAAATCGAGTCATAGCTCGAACGGGTCCCGGCAATCCATGATGAAATCCATGCCTAGTTTATCCCACTTCCATTCGGTATAGGCAATGGATGTAACAATCTCACTTGCTTCGATGTTCGCTTTCACTTTCGACACACATCACAAACTGCTACATACTCTGCGATATCTTTCTTCATTCCGGTCCACCAGAAAGTATCCTTCAAATCCAAATACATCTTGGTATTTCCGGGGTGGATCGAATACGGCGAATCATGTGCCTCTTGCAAAATCAACTTCCGAATCTCCGGATCACTTGGTATGTAAACGCGGTCCTCAAACCATAAGGTATCGTGCTCATCCTCACGAAATCCCTTTGCTTTTCCCTTGCTCATCTTCTCCTTAATAGAAGCAACTTCCTTATCTGTCCTTTGAGCTTCTCTGATTTTATCCATCAAAGTAGACTGACTCTCCAACGCTGCTACATAGCCTCGCGGAACTATTTCCAAACATAGCTCCCGGAATTCCTTGGCTAATTCTTTTGGTAAACCTCCGGTCATTAGGATGTTGACATGACTCTTACGGCTCAACGCGTCTGCTACCACGTTAGCCTTTCCGGGGTGGTAATGCAATCTCGTATCATAATCCTTGATGAGCTCCAACCATCTCCTTTGTCTGAGGTTTAACTCCTTCTGCGTGAAGATGTACTTCAAACTCTTGTGATCCGTATACACCTCACAATGATTTCCAATGAGGAAATGTCTCCACGTTTTCAAGGCATGCACTACGGCTGCTAACTCCAAATCGTGCATGGCATAGCTTAATTGTGAGGTTTCAGCTGTCGTGAAGCATACGAAACAACTCTTCCCTCCTGCATAAGCACTGCTCCAAGTCCTCGACGTGAAGCGTCGTAATAAAATTCGTAATCCTTGCTTTGGTCTAGCAGGATTAATACTGGTGAGGTAACCAAACGCTTCTTCAACTCTTGGAAACTAGCCTCACACTCCTCAGTCCATATGAACTTGGTATCCTTCTTCAATAATTCTGTCCTAGGCTTCACAATCTTCGAGAAATTCTCAATGAATCTCCGGTAGTATCCTGCGAGTCCAAGGAAACTCCGGATCTCTCCAACTGTTGTTGGCGCTTCCCAGTTTGTCACAGTGGCAACTTTAGTGGGGTCTACTGCTATACCTTCTCCGGATATAACATGTCCGAGAAATCCAACTTCCTTCAACCAAAACTCACACTTGCTGAACTTGGCATACAACTGATGTACTCTGAGCTTCTCGAGTACCAAACGCAAGTGCTCCTTATGTTCTTCTTCATTCTTTGAGTAGACCAAAATATCGTCAATGAATACCATGACGAACTTATCCAAAAACTCCATAAACACCTTGTTCATCATGTTCATAAAATAGGCTGGGGCGTTAGTCAGACCAAATGACATAACGGTATACTCATACAGTCCGTACCTGGTGGTAAAAGCTGTCTTAGGTATATCCTGCTCCCGAATCTTCAACTGATGGTATCCTGATCGCAAATCGATCTTGGAAAAGACCTTAGCTCCTTGCAATTGGTCAAACAAGTCGTTGATCATCGGTAACGGGTATTTGTTCTTAATGGTCACTTCATTCAATCCTCGATAATCAACAACCATTCTTAATGATCCATCCTTCTTCTCCACTAGAAGTACTGGCGATCCCCAAGGCGAAGAACTTGGGCGAATAAAACCTTTATCCAGTAACTCCTTAATCTGCTTCTTAATTTCCTCCAAATCTTGGGCTGGCATCCTATACGGTCTCTTAGATATCGGCCCAGTGCCTGGTAGTAGTTCAATCAGAAACTCGATGTCTCTGTCCGGCGGCATGCCTGGCAACTCATCTGGAAACATGTCCGGATAATCCCTTACCAGTGGTACTTCCTCCTGCACAACTCCTGATAAGGAATTCACATGTGCTCTCCTCGGCTCATGCCGTGATACATATTTGATTCTCCTACCTTCTGGGGTGGTAAGCAAAATCGACTTACTGGTGCAATCAATATCCCCTCCGTACTTTGATAACCAATCCATACCTAATATCACATCCAATCCTTGGGATTCCAAAACTATTAGGTCCGAGGGAAATACATAGTTTCCAATCCTTAATGGCAGTCGATCGCACCATATACTTGCCATATATTCCGCTCCGGGTGAGGTTACTAGCATGGGTGACCTAAGGGCTTGGGTTGGTAATTTATACTTATCCACAAATCCCCTTGATATGTATGAATGCGATGCACCAATATCAAAAAGAACAACTGCAGTAAATGTCTTAACCAAAAACTTACCTATTCGTATGCCGGCTGAGCTTCAACCTCCTCCACGTTAACGTGGTTCACCCGTCCCCTGTTGAAAGGGTTCGCTTCTTTCCCGAGCTTCCATTGCCGTTACCATTTTGGGCTTCGGACATTCATTTGCATAATGCCCGATCTTACGGCACTTATAACAAGTGATATGGCTCAGTTCTACCTTGGATGGTGTTGACGGGTTGGTGCGGTTTTGTCCATTGCTTCCTCCATTCCCGCTTCCATTCTTTGTGCCATTATGATTGTGCGAGCTACCTCCTCCGTGAGTATGCTGAAATTGCCCTCCGGCTTCGGGTAAAGCGTAGTTTCTGCGAGCTCCGTGGTTATACTTCCCTGTCCATACTTTCTCTTGCGATTGTCAATCTCTGCTGCTTCCTTCAATCATAAGAGCATGGTCTACTAACTCTGGTAGTTATTAAAGGTGGCTACCATCAACTGCATGCTCACTCATCGTTCAATCCTTCTAGAAACTTCTCCCCTTAGTCGCGTCCGTAGCAACGTCATCCGGGGCATAACGTGCTAGCTTACTGAAGTCATCCACATACTGGCCAACTGTCCTCCCTCCTTGGCGCAAGTTGCGAAACTCACGCTTCTTCATGGCCATAGCTCCTGCTGAAACATGGGCAGTACGGAAAACTTGCTGAAACTGATCCCATGTGACAGTGTCTACAGGGTAAGTGGCTGTAAAATTCTCCCACCATGCTGATGCGGGTCCTTCAAGCTGATGTGCGACAAATTTCACCTTTTCCCCATATGTACATCCTGTAGTGGTCAACTCCCTCCCTATCTTGCGGAGCCAATCATCTGCAACAATCGGCTCGGTGCTACTGGAAAACACCGGCGGATTCAGCCTTAAGAAACGGGTCAAATGGTCAATAGGTGGTGGTGGGTTGTTATTGTTGTTGCCTTGGTTATGTACCAATGTTTGAATCAAGGCATTCTGCTTTTGAATCAACTGAGTAATCTCCGACGGGAAAACAAATCCGGGGTCGCGTCTCGGAGGCATCTGAGGGTTTATAGAAAAGACGGGAGTTAAGAATAGAATGAGGTCTAGGGAGAGAACACTACCCATATGCACATGAGAAAAAAGCACACAAAATCACTCCAATCAAATCAAACAAGGGCATACAACGGTCTAACTAGTGTTACAAAGTGCTGGGACTAAAACTAATTTTTAATGGGGGAAATTCTACTACTGTTATGGTGGTCAACTAGAAAAACTGCTCCGATGAAGACTCCATGATATCTGCTCCAGCTTCATCAACATAATTATCATCACTATCGTCAGGATCCGAGTCGGTGTCGTCGATGATGATGTAGTTCTCTGGACAGGTGCAATCTTCATCTTCTCCTCTGGGTGCTGAACTCCCCATGAGTTCTTCAATCTTCTCCTTAAGATCGCCGTTTTGTCTCACTAGAGCTACAATCTCCTCCATGTAGTCCTTGTGAGTGGCCTTCAGTTCTCCTTCTAGTTCGATAATCTTGGCTTTTGCTTTCTTCAACTCCATCATGTCTGCGCACATCTGGTTCTCCCGGCGTCGAATGTGCTGATTTAACTCTTGGATGAAAGCTGCAATGGATCGATCCTTCTTAGTGCTAACTATCTCCCATTGTTCATCTCGGCGTCCGCAAATCAGGTAGATAGTATCCTTGAGGTCTTCTTGGTAAACTTCTCCAATGCGTCCCATGGTTATGTGAGCTGCCATGCTCTTTCCTAGACTCCAGGTTGGTGCATTAAAAACACACTCTATGGGCTCCGTGACTGGCGCGAACGTCCTTCCGGGAACTTGAGCTTGAATCTTCCAGCGCTCCTCTTCGGGTAAAGTGGAATTGTAGGTCCCGGTGAAGCTTGGTATTCCGATGTTCAGGTACTTAGTGACTTCCTTCAGGTGTCGTCCAAAGGGTGTATCTTCATCCGGCTGGGTGAACTTGATCCTCGCTTCATCATCCTAAAAGAGTAGAAAAGATGAGGAGTCGAAATGAGAAGAGAGTAGTGATCTAGGGCTTTAGCTTAGTGGTCATGTCCTCTGATCAACGTGTGCTCGATACCATCTTTGTAGCGACCGGACCTCAAACAGTCTGATCTCTGTGCTCAAGTGTCATCCCTGGATCAGTAATGCTAACACCACACAGTACTCGAAGGATTTATAACAGAGTAGCAATCACACACTTATTACATCGAATGTCTCGAGAGAGAACTTAACAAAATAAATATGGCTTAAGGCCATCTAATAACGATAACAGTGGAAGGCTTGGAAGAATAAGCGAGTCCATCAACTCCAACGGCATCACTAAGTATAGAACCACGACCTAAGCACCTTACTCGTTGTCTGAAAAGTCTGCAACATGAAACGTTGCAGCCCGAAAACGGGTCAGCACATGGAATATGCTGGCAAAGTAACACACAGAGAATAATAATGGAAATAACTATTCTACATGCATATCTGGCTAGTGGAAAGCTCTATGGTTACAGTTTTGCGTAAAGCCAATTTTTCCCTACTGCAAAGGAATAAATTTATTTAACTATCATGGTGGTTGTTAAACATTGAGAATGGTTGAAAGCATCCTCAATCCGAATTAAAGTAATCATTAACAGAACCCAACAGTATTAATTAAAGTAACATGATGAGATTCACATGATATCCAAGTACTAGATACTAAAGATGTCCATAACCGGGGACACGGCTACCATGATTAGTTTATACACTCTGCAGAGGTTTGTGCACTTTTCCCCACAATACTCGATCTCCTCCGTTTGATTTCTCGCACTACATGGTGTTTGAGAAACGGATGACCGAGACATAGTTTTTCAGAAGCGCTTGCACCTTACGTATGGGTAGACCGTACCAACCTACAACCCCTACATCTGCTAGTCTACCCGTAAGAGTTCGCACAACTTAGTCAACTATGCTAGAGCCCATAGTAGCATGTGGCTGCACACGGAAGTTTCTAGCATGAATAATCTCATGATTCCCTTTGAGCCTGGGTGGCAGTCCGAAGAAAAACAGGCAAATCCTGGAAACTAGGTACCTCAATCCACCCAGATGTGTGTTTAAGTTGCCACCTTAAATAAACCATTAATTTAACAATCTCACATCTGTCATGGATACACTCACCCAATCCACGTCTACTAGCATAGCATGGCATAATAAGCAAACGTAGAAGTAACTCCCAAAGGTTTGATAATAAACAAGAAATAGGTACTACCTCATCTACTTCCCATCCCACAAATTTAATTAGATCCTAATCATGCAATGTTTGAGGATTGATCTAATGCAATAAAACTGGGTAGTAGAAAAGGTATGATCAAAATGTTACTTTCCTTGCTGATGATCCGCGAAACCTAGAGACTTGAAGTAACAAGCGGCGCACTCCGGGTATTCTAATGCAGACAACCAAACAAGCACACAATAAGTACTCATCTATGTACAGTTAAAACTCAAACAAAAGATCTAACCAGAAAGTTCAACTTAAGAACTTCGGATTGCAAAAAGAATCAAATCAAACAAAGCAACGAAAGTCAAACGGCGAAAGAAAACAGCTCCATTTTACCAATCTGGATCTAAGCCAAATTTCACAAAGGCAAAAACTTGTTTAAGTTGGTTATTCGGAAAGAGGGTTTCGAGACGAACCTCCAGGCGCTTGAATCGCATGAATCCGATAAACGAGTGAAAAGTTATACTAAAACGAAAATCGGATCAGAAATCGCGATCAGAAAAATCGGGGATTAAATCCGAGAAAAAGAAAAATGACGAACAGGTTAACGAACGAACGTTCGTTAACTGGATCTAATTTGACGAACACGTTCGTTAAAACAAACGAACGAGCGAACGCTCGCTATTTAACCGAACCGAAAATAATAAACCGATCTGATAAAAAAACGGAAACTAAAAAAAAGAAAATGACGAAAACCGACGGAAAACCGAACGGTTTTTCTAAAAAAAATGGCGGCACGGATTACGAGGCAACCTCGGGCGTGGCGGCGGCTCGGCATTTGGCGGCGGCGAGGGGGGGGGGTTCTAGGTGGCGGTGGCATTGGCTGGTGGGCTCCTCCGGCTTATAAAGCCTAGCGGGCGGAGTCCCAAGCGACACGACCCGTAGGTCGGTTCGTTTTTTTTAAATAATTTCGCGCAGAAAAACAAACGAAAGAAATAGTAAACGGACTCCAAAAATCCCGAAATAAATTTTCCCCGGCTTCTAAAATCAAGCCGGACTAGATGAACATTTATTTGGGGCCTAAATGCAATTTTGAAAAACATGCATTTTTCCTAAATTCAAATAAAATGGCGAAAAACTCCAAAATAAAATCTTATTTGATTTTATTATTAAATCCTCATTATTTCTTTATTTTGGGAAAGTCATTTTTGTAACATCCCAATTTTATTAAATTTGGATGTTAATAGAATCATTCAATGCATATCATATCTCTTTGCATTTTGGAGTTTTTTAAAAAAATATTCAAATAATATTTTTCCACTCGAGAAAAACAAATGAGAGGGATAAGATGACTTCCTCAAAATATAAAAGAGTGGGCAATTTTATTTTGAATATTATTTGAAGTTTTGGAGTTTATTTGCAAAAAATGCATTAATTGCATTAGGAAAATATTTTAAAAATGTTACGTGCTTAAGTTAATGTTCATTAGGTTCTAAATATTGTATAGTTATTTTAGAAATTATTGTGGTATTTTATTAATTCTTTTGAATTGTTTAGGGCCCTTTAGTCTTCGTTTAAAAAAACACCCACACACACACACCACACTGGACTGTGGCTACTCGGCCTAGGAGCACCTGCAGCCCACCATCACTGGCAAGAGCCGCCCACAGCCATAGCAGAGCCGAGCCAGCCGCCTCAGCCTTGAAGGCCACCGTGACGCCGCTCACCGCGCCGCCCTTCGCCTTCTCTTCTCTCTTTAGCCTTGCCTCCATTGGAGGTGGGGCCCACCCCACCCGAGTCACCCCAACCTCCCGCTCCTCCATTGGATGAGCACGCACACGCCGCACTCCCGAACCCGCCGCCAAGCTCTCGGGTAGAGCTTATCCTGTACTCCCGACGCCCTAACCTCGCCTATAAAGAGCCCTCGACCCCTCTCTCCATTCTCGCCACTCCACGCCGTCCCTAGCTCCTCGCAACCACCGCCTTTGCCCGCGTTGGATCTCGCCGAGCCGGAATATCTCGCCGAGTTTTACGTCGCCAGACTCCCCTACCTTCACTTTGTTTCACATCAATCTTCGTTACTCGCCGAGGCGATCTTGTTGACATGTTTTTGCCGCCTAGGTCTCGCGGAACCGCCGCCCGACGACCTGCGTCCTCGCCGGAGCGCCGAGCCGCCGCCCTCTACCTCGCTGTCCCCGGCGCCCGACCACCACCGACCCCACCACCGAACCGCCCCCGCGCCGCCCTCCTCCCGACACCTCCGCTGCCACCAGACCCGCCGCCCGTCACCGCCTCGACTCGGCGCCGCTGTCTGTCACGTCGTCGTCGTCGTCGAGGTGAGCGAACCGCCGCTTCGCTATTCGCTTAGTTTTTTTTTCTAGATCGGTTTAGTTTAGTGTTTTTTTATCGGTTCATCCGGTTTAGATTAAACCGATTAGTTTAGATAAACCGATCTCGGTTTTAGTTTTTTTTCTAGCCGCGGTAGCTGTTTTACTTAAGTAGCGGTCATTCGCCATGTACGCTTCCGCAGCGAACGCTGCCAGCCACCCGCAGCCCTCCACGTGGCCAGGGGCCTGCATGTAGTAGATTTAATTTTCTGTTTCACTGCTTAGTCCCTAGAAATCACAGTTAGTCCACGAGCTTAGATTAGCCATAACTTTTAACCGTAGATCCAAACTCGATGAAACCAGCGCAAATTTTTCGTATTGTTTAGATCTATCCAGTGGTATCCTTTTTGCAAACTTTTGTCAGATTCAAATTTGAATTTATTCAGATTTGAATTCAAACTTCAAATGGCCATATCTCCCAAACCGTAGCTCCGATTAAGTTGATTCTTTTTGCATTTTGTCACAGTAGACAAACCCTATCACCTGGAACTTTGTCACAATAATTTTCACACACTAGAATCTGCCTATTAATATTTTACTAGTATGCATAGTATGCACTATAGTTCACATCACTTCTTGAACCATGTGCCTATGTTGTTTTGCACCTAGAATATTTTCATGCTAGTTAAGTGTGATGTTTGTTCATTTGGTTTTTCCGAGACTTTTGCCTTGCATGTTCTTTTCGGTTCTCTAGAATGTTTGCTTATGTTTGTTTATCTTCTTTGCGGTAGATTGCCTTGAGTGCGAAGCGAATATTATCGCCTTTAGAATTCAACCAGCAGTACCAAGGCAAGTTGCATCTTGATCATGTTTCATTACCTATGTTTTTATTATGCACTTAGTTCTTTGCGGTAGGACTGCATGGTAGGAATTAATGCCGTATGACTATGCTTACACCAAGTAGTTCATTGAGGTAGGTCTGAACCTTATAACATTGTCGCCATCGCTTTACATTATGTTGCTTCGCTAAGTAGACGTGGATTGGGGAGTGATCATTGTAAAGTATGAGTGACAATGTAGTAAATAGGACCTAAGATAATTAATGAACTACAGGCGGAAACTTGTTGGAATGGTGGCGAAATGCGATTAGGGCACGCATGGGAAATCCATGGTGGTGCACCACTAGTGGACCGTCCTTCGAGCTCAAAGAGATCAATCGTATTCTCATGTCTAGAAGCTTACGTGTGCAGCCACAAGCCAATATGGGATCTGGCTTAGTTGAGTAGTTAGTGTGACCCCTTAGGGATGGGCTAGCAGATGTAGAATGATGTAGGTGTACCGGCCTATCCGTGGGTTAAGGGGGAACATTTTCGAAAGACTATGTCTTGATCTTCCGATCATGGAGGTGGTCGAGTCTTGTGGGGAAAAGTGCGCAACCTCTGCAGAGTGTTAAAACCTAATCGATTAGCCGTGTCCCCGGTTACGGACAAGTTGAGCATCTAGTAGTGGAAATGCCGGGAGATCTCCTCACCTTTAATTAAATAGTTGGGATTTAAACGAAACTTGGGAATGGATGGAGTTGGCTTTGCCAACTCATCCTATGCAAAGTGTGTAGTAGTAGAATAACATCTTTTCTAATAGGGAAAAACTAGCTTTATGCAAAAACTAAACTTAGAGCTTTCCACCAGCCAAATTGCATGTACAATTAGGTTCTTTACACTTATGATGTGACTTGCCAGTACATTCAATGTACTGACCTATATGGCTGCAACTTATCACGTTGCAGATATATCTGATGAAGATTAAGGTGCGATAGGTCGATGTTCTACACTCAACCTTGCTCGTGGAGTTGGACTCATTTGCTATTTTGCTTCCGCAGATTTGTTTATTGGCTCTATGCCCTATTTTGTAATAAATGTATTGCTCCTGGATTATCGATGTAATAAAGAGATGTGTGTTATTTCTGCTATTTCATCGAGTACTGTGTGTGCTAGCAAGTCGATCCAGGGACTAGCACGGTAAGCACAGAGACTTCGACTCTTACCGAGTCGGGTCGCTACAATTTTATTCCCCCTCTCATATTGTTGTAATAGAAATAATTGAAGATAAAATAATTAAAATCAAATGATCCTATTTTCAAAATTTGAGAAAACTCAAATATGAAAATAACGAAATCCCCAACTCTCTCCGTGGGTCCTTGAGTTGCGTAGAATTTCTAGGATGATCTATGTATAACAATGCAACAATAATATGACATGCAATGATGATCTATGTATAACATTCCAAATTGAAAATTTGGGATGTTACAGTATGGTGGCTGTTTTGAGGAAGGTATATGGTGGGTGTATGATACCGACGAAAGGTGCGCGGTATTAGAGAGTTAGAAATTCGATTTCGTTATCCGATTAGTTTTATATCATTTGTGAGACCTTGTCAAATCTTGTGACATGGCTTACCTTAGGTTTGATTGTTCTTGTGGACCTCTTGATTGAAATTGAATTGGAGTGATTTGAAGTTTTATTGCTATGATGTGCATATGGGTAGTGTGATTTTACTCACTAGGCCTTATTCTATTCTAACTTCTCATCCACTCTAAACCCATCAGATGCCTCCAAGACGTGACCCCGGGTTCAACTTTCCGCCGGAGCTCACGAAATTGATCCAACAGCAGAATGCTCTTATGCAGATGCTCATTCGAACTGAACCGAACAACCACAACAACAACCCACCGCCGCCACCCCAGTTGATGTCTTACCTGTTTTCGAGGCTGAACCCACCGTGTTCTCCAAAGAAGCATGGAGCCGATTGTCGCAGATGACCGGCTCCGCAAGATAGGAAGGAGCTAGCCACGACAGGATGCAATGATCTTTGAGAAGGTGAAGTTTGCCGCCCATCACCGGATGGCCCGGCCGCCGCCAGGTGGGAGAACTACACCACCACATACCCCTTGGAGAGTGTGACTTGGACTCGGTTCAAAGAGGCGTTCCGACTGCTCATGTCTCACCGGAGCCATGAGTCTCAAGAAGAAGGAGTTCCGCAGCTTGCGCCGGGGAGGACGACGGTATCTCGATATGTTGATGAGTTCATAAGTTGGCCCGTTATGCCCTGAGGGCGTGGCCACCGATGCAGCCAAGCATGAGAAGTTTCGGAGGGACTGAGCGATGAGTTGGGAGTTCAGTTGGTATGGCGACCTTTGCGAACTATCGAGTTGGTTGATAAGGCTACCATTCTCAAGGCAAGCACCAGCAGATGGAGAATCGTAAGAGGAAATACGGTCATGGGAAGTATAACTCGAGTTCAACGAAACCCCGCTACAGCCCGTACTCGGGAAGTTCGGATCGGGCACTAGCAAGTTTGGAGGAATCATCATAACCATGGAGGTCACATTCAGCATGGAGGAAATGGACACAACCACCATGGTCACAAGCATGGCAATGGCAATGGCAATGGAGGGAATGGCAATCAGCAGATTTCAACTCTTCTACACCAATGAAGAAAGATCTGAGTCACATCACTTGCTTCAAATGCAAGAAGACAGGCACTACTCCAATGAGTGTCCCGAGCAGCAGAATGGGAATGGAAATGGGAATTCGGAGGCAAGAAACCTAATCCTTTCACTAAGGGGCATGTGAATCATGTCAATGTGGAAGAGGTCTATGAGCAGCCTGACGCAGTGATTGGTAAGTTCTTGGTTAATTCATTTCCAGCACTAATTCTTTTTGACACTGGTGCATCGCATTCATTCATATCAAGGGGATTCGTGGATAAACATAAGTTGCCTACCGTAGCTCTTAAGTCATCCATTCTAGTGAGTTCCCCAGGAGCCGAGTCTATGGCTAGTCAGGGATGTTTCCAGTTGCCTTTGAACATAGGGGGACATATTTTTCCCACGGATATGATCATACTAGAGTCACAAGGGTTGGATGTAATCCTAGGGATGGATTGGATGTCCAGGTATGAGGGAAACATTGATTGTGCTAGTAGATCGATTTTTCTCACCACCCTAGAGAAGAAGAGGATCAAGTATGTATCCAGGCTTAAGCCTAAGAGGACTCAGGTGAACTCTCTTACGGGAGTTGTCCAGGAAGAAGTACCAGTGGTGAAGGATTATCCCGATGTATTTCCGGAGGAGTTACCGGGTATGCCGCCAGATCGGGAGATTGAGTTTTTGATTGAGCTGCTGCCAGGTACAGGACCTATCTCCAAGAGGCCGTATCGGATGCCCGCTAATGATTTGGAGGAAGTCAAGAAACAGATTAAGGAGTTGCTAGAGAAAGGGTATATTCGCCCGAGTTCATCACCTTGGGGAGCCCCAGTACTCTTAGTGGAGAAGAAGGATGGAACCTTGAGGATGTGTGTGGATTACCGCTCTTTGAACGAGGTGACCATCAAGAACAAGTATCCCCTACCGATGATCAATGACTTGTTTGACCAGCTAGAAGGAGCTAGTGTTTTCTCCAAGATCGATCTTCGATCGGGTTATCACCAATTGAAGATCCGTGAGAAGGATATACCCAAGACCGCTTTTACCACAAGGTATGGGCTTTATGAGTATCTGATCATGTCCTTTGGTTTGACTAATGCCCCTGCCTATTTTATGAGCATGATGAACAAGGTGTTCATGGAGTTCTTGGATAAGTTCGTTGTGGTATTCATTGATGACATATTGGTTTTCTCCAAGAATGAGGAGGAACACGCTGAACATCTGCGCTTGGTTTTGGAGAAGCTCGAGAACATCAAATTTATGCCAAGTTCAGCAAGTGTGAGTTTTGGCTCAAGGAAGTCGGATTCCTTGGACATGTCGTGTCGGTGAAGGATTGCAGTGGACCCTACCAAGGTAGAGTCGATCCACAGAATGGAATGCACCCACCACGGTCGGCGAGATTCGCGAGCTTCCTTGGACTTGCTGGATATTACGGAGATTTATTGAAAATTTCTCCAAGATTGGAAGGCCCATGACAGCGTTGTTGAAGAAGGACACCAGGTTCGTTTGGATGAAGAGTGTGAAGCCAGCTTTCAAGAGTTGAAGAAGCGTTTGGTTACTGACCCAGTGCTAATCCCGCTGACGTACACAAGGACTTTCGGATGTATTGTGATGCTTCACGTCGGGGACTTGGAGGTGTTCTTATGCAGGAGGGAAAGGTTGTAGCTTATGCTTCACGGCAACCGACCTCATGAGTTGAACTATGCCACACATGATTTGGAATTAGCAGCCGTAGTGCATGCACTCAAGACATGGAGACACTATCTTATTGGGAATCGTTGTGATGTTTACACGGATCACAAGAGTTTGAAGTACATTTTCACGCAGAAGGAGTTGAATCTCGGGCAAAGGAGATGGTTGGAACTTATAAAGGATTATGACATGAGTCGCATTATCATCCAGAAAAGCCAATGTTGTGGCGGATGCTTTGAGCCGTAAGAGTTATGTTAATACCCTTACAGCAGGAGGTTTACCTCGGGAGTTATGTGATGAGCTTAGAGACCTTGATGGAAATAGTTCCAAGAGGTTATGTTGCCAAGACTCGAGGTACAGATCCACCTTGTTGGGAAGAATCGAGAAGCCCGGAAGTTGGACCAAGGTATTGCTGAGATAAAGGAAATGATGAGCAAAGGGAAAGCAGAAGGATTCCGTGAGGATGAAATTGGAACCATATGGTTTGAGCAACGGATTTATGTACCCAATGATCCAAAGATCAGGAAGTTGATTCTTCAGGAGGCTCATGACTCACCATATTCGATACACCCAGGCAACACCAAGATGTATTTGGACTTGAAGGAAAGTTTTTGGTGGGCCGGTATGAAGAGAGAGATTGCCGAGTATGTGGCAATATGTGATGTATGTCAGAGAGTAAAGGCGGAGCATCAGAAACCAGCAGGTTTACTTCAGCCGTTGCCGATACCTGATTGGAAATGGGATAAACTTGGTATGGACTTTATCACGGGGTTACCCAGGACCCGTTCAGGTTATGATTCCATTTGGGTGATAGTGGATCGTTTGACTAAGGTTGCTCACTTCATTCCAGTGAAGACCACCTATACAAGTGCTAAGTGGCAAAGATATGTATGACCAGGATCGTATGTCCGCATGGAGTTCCGAGGAGCATCGTGACGATAGAGGAATGCAGTTTACCTCAAAGTTTTGGAAGCGAGCATACGAAACTTTGGGTACCGGGCTAGAGTTCAAGACAGCCTTCCATCCATGCAGATGATGGGCGACAGAGAGAGTCAATCAGATTCTGGAGGACATGTTGAGAGCTTGTGCGCTAGACTATGGGTCTAGTTGGGATGATAACTTACCCTATGCAGAGTTTTCGTACAACAACAGCTATCAAGCCAGTTTGCAGATGGCCCCTTCGAGGCATTGTATGGAAGGAAATGCAGGACACCTTTGATGTGGAATGGAGTTGGAGATCGCAAATTGTTTGGGCCTAATTTGATCGAGGATTACGAGGAGAAGGTCAAGTTGATTCGTGATGCACTTAAGATAGCTCACCAAGGCGGAAGAGTTATGCCGATGCTAAACGCAAGCAAGTGATCTATGAAGTGGGAGATAGAGCATATCTTGAGTGTCTCCACTTCGAGGTATTAAGAGATTTTGAGTCAAAGGAAAGTTAGCACCACGATTTGTGGGACCATCTGAGTTCGGAACGTAGAGGAGAGGTTGCATACCAGCTGGAATTACGGAGGCTTTGTCGAGTTCATGATGTGTTTCATGTTTCCCGGTGAAGAAGTGTCATGCGAGATGTCGATATTCCTTTGAGAGATACAGTGCCACTCGAGGCAATTCAGTTGGAGAGCGATCTGACTTATGAGGAGGAACCTATTAAGATTCTTGAGACCGCAGAGAGAATCACTCTTACCAAGATCATCAGGTTCTACAAGGTTCAGTGGAGTCACCACACCGAGGAGGAAGCCACTTGGGAACGAGAGGAAGATCTTAGACAAGACCATCCACACCTTTTTGCTGGCCAACCCGAATCTCGAGGACGAGATTCATCTTAAGGGGGGTAGGTTTGTAACATCCCAATTTTTATTAAATTTGGATGTTAATAGAATCATTCAATGCATATCATATCTCTTTGCATTTTGGAGTTTTTTTTAAATATTCAAATAATATTTTTCCACTCGAGAAAAACAAATGAGAGGGGATAAGATGACTTCCTCAAAATATAAAAGAGTGGGAAATTTTATTTTGAATATTATTTGAAGTTTTGGAGTTTATTGGTATTTGGTTTATTTGCAAAAAATGCATTAATTGCATTAGGAAAATATTTTAAAAATGTTCTGTGCTTAAGTTAATGTTCATTAGGTTCTAAATATTGTATAGTTATTTTAGAAATTATTGTGGTATTTTATTAATTCTTTTGAATTGTTTAGGGCCCTTTAGTCTTCGTTTTTTAAAAACACCCACGCACACACACCACTGGACCGTGGCCCTCTCGCCCAGAGCACCTCTGCAGCCCAGCCACCGGCCGGCCGTGAGCCGCCCACGACCATAGCAGGCCGAGCCAGGCCGCCTCACCGAAGGCCACCGCCGCCTCCTCGCCTGCCCGCCTGCCTCTTCTCCTGCTTTCGCCGCATGGCGCCAGCTGGAGGTGGGGCCCACCCCACCGAGTCACCCCAACCTCCGCTCCTCCCATTGGATGAGCACGCACACGCCAGCCTCCCGAACCCGCCGGGCGAAGCTCTCGGGTAGAGCTTATCTCTGCACTCCCGGCGCCCTAACCTCGCCTATAAAGAGCCCTCGACCCCTCTCTCCATTCTCGCCACACCACGTCGTCCCTAGCTCCTCGCAACCACCGCACTGCCGCGTTGGATCTCGCCGAAGCTGGAATATCTCGCCGGAGTTTTCAGTCGCCGTAGACTCCCCTACCTTCACTTTGTTTCAGTCAATCTTCGTTACTCGCCGAGGCGCATCTTGTTGACATGTTTTTGCCGCCTAGGTCTCGCCGGAACCGCCGCCCCGACGACCTGCGTCCTCGCCGGAGCACCGGAGCCGCCGCCCTCTACCTCGCTGTCCCGGGCGCCCCGACCACCACCGACCCCACCACCGGACCGCCCCAGCCGCGCCCGTCCTCCCCGACACCTCCGCTGCCGCCAGGACCCGCCGCCCCGTCACCGCCCGACTCGGCGCCGCTGTCTGTCGTCGTCGTCGTCGTCGAGGTGAACGAACCTTCCGCCGCTATTCGTTTAGTTTTTTTTCTAGATCGGTTTAGTTTAGTGTTTTTTTATCGGTTCATCCGGTTTAGATTAAACCGATTAGTTTAGATAAACCGATCTCGGTTTTAGTTTTTTTTTTCTAGCCACGGTAGCTGTTTTACTTAAGTAGCGGTCGTTCGCCGTGTACGCTTCCGCAGCGAACGCTGCCAGCCACCCGCAGCCCGCCACGTGGCGAGGGCCTGCATGTAGTAGATTTAATTTTCATTTCACTTTGCTTAGTCCCTAGAAATCACAGGTTAGTCCACGAGCTTAGATTAGCCATAACTTTTTAACCGTAGATCCAAACTCGATGAAACCAGCGGCAAATTTTTCGTATTGTTTAGATCTATCCAGTGTATCCTTTTGCAAACTTTTGTCAGATTCAAATTTGAATTTATTCAGATTTGAATTCAAACTTCAAATGGCCATATCTCCCAAACCGTAGCTCCGATTAAGTTGATTCTTTTTGCACTTTGTCACAGTAGACAAACCCTATCACCTGGAACTTTGTCACAATAATTTTCACACACTAGAATCTGCCTATTAATATTTTACTAGTATGCATAGTATGCACTATAGTTCACATCACTTCTTGAACCATGTGCCTATGTTGTTTTGCACCTAGAATATTTTCATGCTAGTTAAGTGTGATGTTTGTTCATTTGGTTTTTCCGAGACTTTTGCCTTGCATGTTCTTTATGGTTCTCTAGAATGTTTGCTTATGTTTGTTTATCTTCTTTGCGGTAGATTGCGGAGTCTGCGAATATTATCGATCTTTAGAATTCAACCAGCAGTACCAAGGCAAGTTGCATCTTGATCATGTTTCATTACCTATGTTTTTATTATGCACTTAGTTCTTTGCGGTAGGACTGCATGGTAGGAATTAATGCCGTATGACTATGCTTACACCAAGTAGTTCATTGAGGTAAGTCTGAACCTTATAACATTGTCGCCATCGTTTTACATTATGTTGCTTCGCTAAGTAGACGTGGATTGGGGAGTGATCATTGTAAAGTATGAGTGACAATGTAGTAAATAGGACCTAAGATAATTAATGAACTACAGGCGGAAACTTGTTGGAATGGTGGCGAAATGCAGGGGCACGCATGGGAAATCCATGGTGGTGCACCACTAGTGGACCGTCCGCCGAGCTCAAAGCGATCAATCGTATTCTCATGTCTAGAAGCTTACGTGTGCAGCCACAAGCCAATATGGGCTCTGCTTAGTTGAGTAGTTAGTGTGACCCCTTAGGGATGGGCTAGCAGATGTAGAATGATGTAGGTGTACCGGCCTATCCGTGGGTTAAGGGGGAACATTCGAAAGACTATGTCTCGATCTTCCGATCATGGAGGTGGTCGAGTCTTGTGGGGAAAAGTGTGCAACCTCTGCAGAGTGTTAAAACCTAATCGATTAGCCGTGTCCCCGGTTACGGACAAGTTGAGCATCTAGTAGTGGAAATGCCGGGAGATCTCCTCACCTTTAATTAAATAGTTGGGATTTAAACGAAACTTGGGAATGGATGGAGTTGGCTTTGACAACTCATCCTATGCAAAGTGTGTAGTAGTAGAATAACATCTTTTCTAATAGGGAAAAACTAGCTTTATGCAAAAACTAAACTTAGAGCTTTCCACCAGCCAAATTGCATGTACAATTAGGTTCTTTACACTTATGATGTGACTTGCCAGTACATTCAATGTACTGACCTATATGGCTGCAACTTATCACGTTGCGTATATATCCGATGAAGATTAAGGTGCGATAGGTCGATGTTCTACACTCAACCTTGCTCGTGGAGTTGGACTCATTTGCTATTTTGCTTCCATGATGTTTGTTTATTGGCTCTATGCCCTATTTTGTAATAAATGTATTGCTCTGGATTATCGATGTAATAAAGAGATGTGTGTTATTTCGTTATTTCATCGAGTCTCGTGTAATGCTAGCAAGTCGATCCGAGGACTAGCACGGTAAGCACAGAGACTTCGACTCTTACCGAGTCGGGTCGCTACGATTTTATTCCCCCTCTCATATTGTTGTAATAGAAATAATTGAAGATAAAATAATTAAAATCAAATGATCCTATTTTCAAAATTTGAGAAAACTCAAATATGAAAATAACGAAATCCCCAACTCTCTCCGTGGGTCCTTGAGTTGCGTAGAATTTCTAGGATGATCTATGTATAACAATGCAAGAATAATATGATATGCAATGATGATCTATGTATAACATTCCAAATTGAAAATTTGGGATGTTACAGTATGGTGGCTGTTTTGAGGAAGGTATATGGTGGGTGTATGATACCGACGAAAGGTGCGCGGTATTAGAGAGGCTAGCAATGGTGGAAGGGTGAGAGTGTGTATAATCCATGGACTCAACATTAGTCATAAAGAAATCATATACTTATTGCAAAAATCTACAAGTTATCAAAGCAAAGTATTACGCGCATGCTCCTGGGGGATAGATTGGTAGGAAAAGACCATCGCTCGTCCCCGACCGCCACTCATAAGGAAGACAATCAATAAATAAATTATGCTCCGACTTCATCACACAACGGTTCACCATATGTGCATGCTACATGAATCACAAACTTTAACACAAGTATTTCTCAAATTCACAACTACTCAACTAGCACGACTGTGATATCACCATCTTTATATCTCAAAACAATTATCGAGCATCAAACTTCTCTTAGTATTTAACACACTCATAAGAAAGTTTTTACTATTCTTGAATACCTAGGATATTAAGATTATTTAAGCGAATTACCATGCTATTTAAGACTCTCAAAATAATCTAAGTGAAGCATGAGAGATCAATAGTTTCTATAAAACAAATCCACCACCGTGCTCTAAAAGATATAAGTGAAGCACTAGAGCAAATGACAAACTACTCCGAAAGATATAAGTGAAGATAAATGAGTAGTCGAATAATTATACAACTATGTGAAGACTCTCCCATTTAAGAATTTCAGATATTGGTATTTTATTCAAACAGCAAGCAAAACAAAATAAAATGACATGATGCTCCAAGCAAAACACATATCATGTGGTGAATAAAAATATAGCTCCAAGTAAAGTTACCGATGAGCGAAGACGAAAGAGGGGATGCCTTCCGGGGCATCCCCAAGCTTAGGCTCTTGGTTATCCTTGAATATTACCTTGGGGTGCCTTGGGCATACCCAAGCTTAGGCTCTTGCCACTCCTTATTCCATAGTCCATCGAATCTTTACCCAAAACTTGAAAACTTCACAACACAAAACTTAACAGAAAACTCGTAAGCTCCGTTAGCGAAAGAAAACAAAACACTACTTCAAGGTACTGTAGTGAACTCATTCTTTATTTATATTGGTGTTAAACCTACTGTATTCCAACTTCTCTATGGTTTATGTACTATTTACTAGCCATAGATTCATCAAAATAAGCAAACAACACATAGAAAACAGAATCTGTCAAAAACAGAACAGTCTGTAGTAATCTGTAACTAACGCAAACTTCTGGAACTCCAAAAATTCTAAAATAAATTGGTGGACCTGAGGAATTTGCCTAGTAATCATCTGAAAAAAGAACCAACTAAATAGAACTCTCCAGTAAAAAGTTGAAGCTAATCTCGTGAGCGCTGAACTTTCTATTTTTTTACAACAAGATCATAAAGACTTCACCCAAGTCTTCCCAAAGGTTCTACTTTGCACAAACACTAATTAAAACATAAAACCACATCTAAACAGAAGCTAGATGTATTATTTATTACTTAACAAAACAAAAAAGCAAGAAACTAGGATAAAATTGGGTTGCCTCCCAACAAGCGCTATCGTTTAACGCCCCTAGCTAGGCATGATGATTTCAATGATGCTCGCATAAAAGATAAGAATTGAAACACAAAGAGAGCATCATGAAGCATATGACTAGAACATTTAAGTCTAACCCACTTCCTATGCCTAGGAACTTTGTGAGCAAACAACTTATGGGAACAATAATCAACTAGCATAGGAAGGCAAGACAAGCATAACTTCAAAACTTTAAGCACATAGAGAGGAAACTTGATATTATTGCAATTCCTACAAGCATATATTCCTACCTCATAATAATTTTAAGTAGCATCATGAATAAATTCAACAATATAACCAGCACCTAAAGCATTCTTTTCGTGATCTACAAGCATAGAAAATTTACTACTCCCCACATAAGCAAAATTCTTCTCATTCGGAATAGTGGGAGTATCATAAGAGACTTGAATACTATAAATTGTTTCCACATTAAAAGAGCAATGTTTAGAAAAAAGGTAATCATAATCATGATAAGTTTCATAAATATAATCATCACTACTTTTTATAGCATAAGTTTCATCACAATAATCATCATAAGTAGCAACTTTGTTCTCATCATAATCGATTGAAACCTCTTCCAAGATAGTGGACTCATCACTAAATAAAATCATGACCTCTCCAAATCCACTTTCATAAATTTTATAAGATCCAACATCCTCCAAAATAGTGGGATCATTACTTCCTAAAGTTGACACTCTTCCGAACCCACTTTCATCAATATAATCATCATAGGTAGAAGGCATGCTATCATCATAACAACTTTGCATATCAAAACTTGGAAGGCTAAAAATATCATCATTGTTAAACATAGCATCCCCAAGCTTGGGACAAACATTAATTTCAGCAAATATATATTCGCAAATATGTCATTCTCATCAAACGTAGCTTCCCCAAGCTTGGGCCTTTTCATATCATAAGCATAATCACTCTCATCATTAATAGTATGGATAGCACCAATAGTATAGCAAGCATTATTATCATATTCTTCCAAGCAAGTACCAATTTTTTTTCAAGATCATAATAAGTATCATTATCTTCCCAATCATAATCATCACAACAAGCAATAGGCATAACGAGATCATCATCAAGTGCATCATCTTCCACAATTATTTTTGACTCATTTTCATTAGGCACAACAATAATAGGAGCAACATTATTTGGGAGATATAACTTTTTACCTCTCTTCCTTTTTATTTTCTTCTTCTTCACCACATCATGTGTGGGTACAATCCTCTTTTCGGAGCTCCTTATTAATGAGATTGGTTGAATAGAAGGCTCCTCCTTGTTACCTGATTCATCATAAGAAATAATAGGAGGATATTGGGAAGTCTCTTCCCTTTCGTTAGTATTCTCTTCATCTTCTATTTGTTTTCTTCTCTTTATGTAACTGGCAATATAAGGATTTTCAATGCAATTCACCGCACAATACATATAAATTTCCTCTAGATCAAAATGAAGAACTCTATCAAGGGCAAATTTTGGAATATCCTTAGTTATACGTTTCATTTCTTCATAACCCAAGAGCAAACTAAGTTCATTATGATGTGCAAGGGAAATCAAGTCATCACAATTTTTGGACACGATAAGATCATCAAACAATTTGCATTGGAGCTTTAAATGACCGTGTTCATTGCAAAGTTCACAAGGGGCGCGATAAATATTGAATCTTTCAGCGCAATCATCAATACTTTCTTGCAACAATTTAGTTTCTAAGTACTTATGCCTCTTGCAATATCTATCTTCCCTATTTGGTGTATACTTGCAAACCCAATGCACTCCACAAAAATTGGCTTGTTTATAGGAGACATTTTCATCATAACTAGTGCAATCATCATTAGTACCATGGATATTCAAGGAGTTCATACTGACAACATTGCAATCATGCTCATCATTCAAAGATTTAGTGCCAAACATTTTAATGAATTCTTCTTCTAACACTTTGGCACAATTTTCCTTTCCATCATTCTCACGAAAGATATTAAAAAGATGAAGCGTATGAGACAAGCTCAATTCCATTATTTTGGTAGTTTTATTTTATAAACTAAACTAGTGCTAAAACAAGAAAAAAATATCCTATTGCAAGATCTAAAGATATACCTTCAAGCACTCACCTCCCCGGCAACGGCGCCAGAAAAGAGCTTAGTTGACGGGGTGTGAGTGCCGCTTACCTAGCCTCCCTGGCAATGGCGCCAGAAAAGAGCTTGATGTCTACTACGCAACCTTCTTCTTGTAGACGTTGTTGGGCCTCCAAGTGCAGAGGTTTGTAGGACAGTAGCAAATTTCCCTCAAGTGGATGACCTAAGGTTTATCAATCCGTGGGAGGCATAGGATGAAGATGGTCTCTCTCAAGCAACCCTGCAACCAAATAACAAAGAGTCTCTTGTGTCCCCAACACACCCAATACAATGGTAAATTGAATAGGTGCACTAGTTCGGCGAAGAGATGGTGATACAAGTGCAATATAGATGGTAGATAAAGGTTTTTGTAATCTGAAAATATAAAAACAGCAAGGTAACAAGTGGTAAAAGTGAGTGTAAACCGTATTGCAATGCTAGGAAACAAGGCCTAGGGTTCATACTTTCACTAGTGCAAGTTCTCTCAACAATAATAACATAATTGGATCATATAAATATCCCTCAACATGCAACAAAGAGTCACTCCAAAGTCACTAATAGTGGAGAACAAACGAAGAGATTATGGTAGGGTATGAAACCACCTCAAAGTTATTCTTTCCAATCAATCTATTGGGCTATTCCTATAAGTGCCACAAACAGCCCTAGAGTTCGTACTAGAATAACACCTTAAAACACAAATCAACCAAAACCCTAATGTCACCTCAAGTATCCGTGGGTATGATTATACGATATGCATCACACAATCTCAGATTCATCTATTCAACCAACACATAGAACATCAAAGAGTGCCCCAAAGTTTCTACCGGAGAATCACGACGAAAACGTGTGCCAACCCCTATGCATAAGTTCATGGGCGGAACCCGCAAGTTGATCACCAAAACATACATCAAGTGAATCACGTGATATCCCATTGTCACCACAGATACGCAGAGCAAGACATACATCAAGTGTTCTCAAGTCATTAAAGACTCAATCCGATAAGATAACCTCAAAGGGAAAACTCAATCCATTACAAGAGAGTAGAGGGGGAGAAGCAACATAAGATCCAACTATAATAGCAAAGCTCGCGATACATCAAGATCGTGCCAAATCAAGAACACGAGAGAGAGAGATCAAACACATAGCTACTGGTACATACCCTCAGCCCCGAGGGTGAACTACTCCTCCTCATCATGGAGAGCGCGGGATGATGAAGATGGCCACGGTGAGGTTCCCCTCTCCGGCAGTGCTTGAACAGGGTCCCGAGAGGTTTTGGTGGCTCTGAGAGGCTTGCGGCGGAACTCCAGATCTATTCTCGTCTTGGAAGTTTTAGGGTACGTGGGTATATATGGGTGAAAGAAGTACGTCGGTGGACCTCCGGGCTGTCCCCGAGGCAGGGGCGCGCCCTAGGGGGGTGGGCGCGCCCCCACCCTCGTGGGCAGCTCGGGACTCCCCTGGTGAGCTTCCGGTACTCCGTGGGCTTCTTCTGGTCCAAAAATAAGTTCTGTGGAGTTTCAGGTCAATTGGACTCCGTTTGATATTCCTTTTCTTCGAAACACTGAAATAGGCAAAAAAAATAGCAATTCTGGGCTGGGCCTCCGGTTAATAGGTTAGTCCCAAAAGTAATATAAAAGTGGAAAATAAAGCCCAATATTGTCCAAAACAGTAGATAATATAGCATGGAGCAATCAAAAATTATAGATACGTTGGAGATGTATCAACTAACACCAACAATTTGTTTCTCACAATCTATTTTAGCATTAACGGTGTTCAAGAAAGGTCTACCAAAGATAATGGGACAGAATTCATCTTGTGGGGAACCAAGAACAAGAAAATCAGTAGGGTATTTTATTTTCCCACACAAGACTTCAACATCTCTAACAATCCCAATTGGTGATATAGTGTCTCTATTAGCAAGTTTAATAGTAACATCTATGTCTTCTATCTCTGTGGGTGCTATGTCATTCATAATTTCTTGATATAAGGTGTAAGGAATAGCACTCACACTAGCACCTATGTCACATAAACCATGATAACAGTGATCTCCTATTTTAACTAAGATGACGGGCATGCCAACAACATGTCTATGTTTATCCTTTTTACCAGGTTTGGCAATTCTAGCAGCTTCTTCACAGAAGTAAATAACATGCCCATCCATATCTTCTTCCAAGAGATCTTTAACCATAGCAATACTAGGTTCTACTTTAATTTGTTCATCAGGTTTAGGTGTTCTAATATAGCTTTTGTTAACCATAGTTGAAACTTTAGCATGTTCCTTTATCCTAACAGGAAAGGTGGTTTCTCAATATAAGCAGAAGGAACAACTGGATCAACATTATAAATTATAGTTTCTTCTTTAACTGGTACCGGTTCTTTGATTTCTTCTTTAATAGGTGGGTGATATTTAAACCACTTCTCTTTAGGGAGATCAACATGAGTAGCAAATGATTCACAAAAGGAGGCTACTATCTCAGAGTCAAGTCCATATTTAGTGCTAAACTTTTGAAAAGCATCGTTATTCATAAAAGATTTAACACAATCATACTTAAGCTTAATACCTGACTCTTTACCTTCGTCGAGTTCCCAATCTTCAGAGTTGCGTTTAATTCTTTCCAAAAGATCCCACCGGAATTCAATAGTCTTCTTCATAAAAGAACCGGCACAAGAAGTATCAAGCATGGTTTGATCATTACGAGAAAGCCGAGCATAAAAGTTCTGGATAATAATTTCTCTTGAGAGCTCATGATTGGGGCATGAATATAGCATTGACTTCAGCATCCCACAAACTAGAGCGATACTTTCTCCTTCATGAGGCCAAAAATTATATATATAATTCTGATCACGATGAACTAGATGCATGGGATAATTTTTTTGGTGGAACTCCAATTTCAATCAATTCCAAGATCCAATATCATCGCATAACCTATACCATGCCAATGATTTTCCCTTCAAATATAAAGGGAAAACCTTTTTCATAACTTCATCTCCGGGTAAACCTGCAAGCTTGAACAATCCACAAATTTGTTCTACATATGTCAAGTGCATATCAGGATATTCAGTTCCATCTCCTGCATAAGGATTAGCTAGCAGTTGTTCTATCATACCCGAAGGAATTTCATATTAAATATTTTTAGTAGGTGAAGTAGGTTGAGGGGTAGCTAATTGTGGTTCCGGTCGAGGTGAAGATACCCCGAACAAACCCCTCAAAGGATTGTTTTCCATAGTAACAAGTGACAATAAATTTCAGCACACTATATAAATGTTTCCTTACAAAATTCCACTTACCAAAGGCGCTTAACTCCCCGAGAAAGGCGCCAGAAAATAGCCTTGATGACCCTCAAGTATAGGGTATCAATTGTAGCTCTTTTCGATAAGTATGAGTGTCGAACCCAATGAGGAGCAGAAGGAAATGACAAGTGGTTTTCAGCAAGGTAGTTTCTACAAGTGTTGAAATTGTAAGTAGCGGAGTAGTTTGATAGCAAGATATTTTGTAACGAGCAAGTAACGATAGTAGTAAAAAAAGTGCAGCAAGGTAGACCAATCCTTTTGAGGCAAAGGACAAGCCAAAACAGTCTCTTATGATAAGCAAAGCATTCTTGAGGGTACACGGGAATTTCATCTAGTCACTTTCATCATGTTGGTTCGATTTGTGTTCGCTACTTTGATAATTTGATATGTGGACGGACCGGTGCTTAGGTGCTGTTCTCACTTGAACAAAACTCCTACTTTTTATTAACCCTCCCGCAAGCATCCGCAACTACGATAAAAGTATTAAGAATAAATTCTAACCATAGCATTAAACTTTTGGATCCAATCGGTCCCTTACGGAATAGCGCATAAACTGGGGTTTGAGCTTCTGTCACTCTCGCAACCCATCATCTAATTGCTAATCCACAATGCATTCCCTTAGGCCCAAATATGGTGAAGTTTCATGTAGTCGACGTTCACATGACACCACTAAGGGAATCACAACATACATACAATCAAAATATCGAACACATATCAAGTTCACATGATTACTTGCAACATGATTTCTCCCATGACCTCAAGAATTAAAGTAACTACTCACAAATGAAAATCATGCTCAAGATCAGAGGGGTATTAAATAGCATATTGGATCTGAACATATAATCGTCCACGGAATAAACCATATAGTAATCAACTACAAGATGTAATCAACACTACTAGTCACCTACAAGCACCAATCTATAGTTCCGGTAACAAGATTGAACACAAGAGATGAACTACGGTTTGAGATGAGATGGTGCTGTTGAAGATTTTGATGGATATTGCCCTCCCCAAGATGGGAGAGTTGTTGGTGATGACGATGACGATGATTTCCCCCTCCGGGAGGGAAGTTTCCCCGGCGGAATCGCTTCACCGGAGGGCAAAAGTGCTCCTGACCAAGTTCCGCCTCGAGACGGCATCGCTCCTTCCCCAAAGTCCTCTCCTTATTTTTTTCTAGGTCAAAATTACTTATATACCAGAAGATGGGCACTAGAGGTGGGCCCGGGTGAGCACAACCCACCAAGGCACGCCTGGGCTGCCTGGCGCGCCCAGGTGGGTTGTGCCCACCTGGTGGCCCCCCTATGGTACTTATTTGCTCCAATATTCTTCAAATATTCCATAAAAAATCTCCGTGAAATTTCAGCTTGTTTGGAGTTGTGTATAATAGGTGGCCTGACGTAGCTTTTCCAAGTCCAGATTTCCAGCTGGCGGAATTCTCCCTCTTGGTGTGTACCTTGCAAATTATGAGAGAAAAGGCATTAGAATTACTCCAAAAAGCATTATTATGGATAAAAACATCATAAATAATAGTAGGAAAATATGATGCAAAATGGACGTATCAAAGCGTTACCCATTCACAATCCAGGCTCCATCTTTTCCTCCTTTTAGCCGAACAGCTCCGGAGTTGTACACCTCTTCTATCTCGTAAGGTCCTTCCCAGCGGGACCTGAGCTTCCCTAGGAACAACTTGAGACGAGAATTAAATAGGAGGGCCTTGTCCCTCGCAGCAAAAGTTTGTTTTAGTATCTTACGATCATGCCACATCTTAACCTTCTCCTTAAACAACCTAGCACTTTCATAAGTACGTTTGCGAAGCCTTATGCTCTAGTTCTAAAGGTAAATGACAAGCCTTACCATATACCATTTTGTATGGTGACATTCCCATGGGATTCTTGTAGGCGGTGTGGTAGGTCCATAGTGTCTCGTTTAGCTTTCCTGCCCAGTCCTTTCTGGACTTCTGCACCGTCTTCTGCAATATCGTCTTCATCTCTCGGTTTGAGAGTTCCACCTAACCACTTGTTTGTGGATGGTACGGTGAAGATATTCGATGATTCACCCAATATTTACGCAGTACTCTACTGAAAATTCCCTGTATAAATGGGAACCACCGTCAGTGATAAGAATTTTAAGAACTTCGAACCTGGGTAATATAATTCACATATGTGTGTTTGGTTGGTAATTCTTCAACCCACTTGGTAGCATAATCTACAACCACAAGAATATGAGTGTACCCATCTGAAATAGGGAAAGGTCCCAAACAGTCCAATGCCCAAACATCAAAGGGTTCACAGACTAGACTATAATTCATGGGCATTTCTTGCCTCCTTCCTATGTTACCTATGCATTGACACACATCACAATTTTTAACAAACCTGTGAACATCTTTGAAGAGAGTAGGCCAATAGAATCCTGACTGAACCACCTTGGCGGCATTTCTATCACCAGCATGATGTCCTGCATAAGGGATGCTATGACAACCTTCAAGTATGGCATTTATCTCATGCTCTAGAACACAACGCCTAATCATGTCATCCGGCCGAAGCCGATAAAAAAAGGATCATCCCAGAAATAATACTTCGGGTCACTGAAGAACTTTTTCCTCTGGTGATAATTCATACCATGCGGCATATATTTTCCTACAAGAAAGTTAGCATAATCGACAAACCAAGGTTCTATCTTTTTCACCATACCCATACTCTCACCTGGGGAGAATTCATTTATAGGGACTAGATCATAAGTTATCCTTTCCATACATGATAGGTGATCTGCTACTGGATTGTCTTATCCTTTGCGGTCTACTATATGTAAATCAAATTCCTGAAGCAGTAATATCCATCAAATCAACCAGGGCTTAGCATACTTCTTTGCAAGAAGGTAACGCAAGGCACGGTGATCCGTATGAACTATCACTTTTGAACAAATGATATAAGGAAGAAATTTATCACAAGCAAAAACAATTGCAAGCAAGTCTTTCGAAGTGGTAGCTAAATGTATTTGATCTTTGTCCAAGCTCCTGCTAGCATAAATGACCATGTTGAGCTTTTTATCGTCTTGCTATCCTATGATGGTTTCGACAACATAATTTCTATCATCACACATAATCTCAAATGGTTCATTCCATTTTGGAGATTGGATGATAGGAGCTGTGACTAAAGCATTCCTCAACTTTTCATAGGCATGCACACAAATTTTGTCAAAATAATAGGGCACATCCTTGTGCAAAAGTTCAGATAAAGGCTTTGATATTTTGGAGAAATCTTTGATAAACCTTCTATATAAACTAGCGTGTCCCATAAAATTTTGCATACCTTTTATATCTTGGGGGTAAGGTAAATTTTCTATTACCTCAACCCTCTCTTGGTCTATCTCGATGCTTTTTCCTGAGACTCTTTGCCCCAACACTACCCCTTCTGTGACCATAAAGTGGCTCTTCTCCCAATTCTGCACGAAACATGTTTCTTCACATCTCTGCAAAACTCTTGTAAGATTATAGAGACAATTATCAAAGGATGTACCTTGGACAGAAAAATTGTCCATAAACACCTCGACAATCTTTCCAACAAAATCATGGTAAATTTTAGAAAAGCATTTTTGAAAGAGGGTGGTCCACTACTTAGACCAAATGTCATCCTACGGTATGCGTACGTACCGTACACCATGTGAAGGTAGTGTTTTCTTTGTCCTCGGGCCAGATAGGTATTTGCGAGAATCCAGAATATCCATCGAGATAGCAAAAATAAGAGTTGTTAGCCAATCTCTCTAATATCTCATTTATGAACGACAATGGGTAGTGGTTGTTCTTGGTCCACTTATTCAGTTTCCCGAAATCAACACACATTCCATGTCCAACAATAGCCCTAGTAGGGATTAAGTCATTATTTTCATTAGCTACTAAGGAAACTCCTCCTTTCTTAGGAATGCAATGAACTTGACTTACCCATTTACTATCAGATGTAGGGTAAATTACCCGTGCATCAAGGAGACGTATTATCTCTTTTCTTACCACATTTTTGGAGGCGGGATGAAGCCTTCGTTGGCTTTCAATTACTGGTTTAGCTCCTTTCTCAATAGGGATAACGTGAGAACAAATGGATAGATGTATCCCCTTTACATCCTTCATTGAGTAGCCTAGAGCCTTATGATGCTTACTCAGTACCACCAATAGTTTCACCTTTTCTTTCCTGAAAGGAAATCTATCTGTATTATCCATAAATTCATACCTCAGCCCTTTGGGTAAGGGTTTCAAAGTAGGAGGAGGCAGTTCCTCATCTCCTTTTCTTTCCAATACCTCATAGATTTTATTCAAGCATGGGCAAACTATTGGAGTAGCATCCATTATCATTTCAATTTCTTCCCTTTCTTCATCTCCAAATAGGAGTTCAGGTCTCACTAATACCTGCTCAACTTCATCTTCTGGTGTTTGGAGATGAATCTCAGCTAATTGATTCACTTTATGTTCTTCATTATCTTGAGCTTCCTCATCATATGGCTTGCTTAATATTGAAGAAAATGGGAATTTAATCATTTCATCTCCCCACTTCATGGAGATAGATTTATTCTTGATGTATGCTCCTGCAATATTTAGAAAAGAGGTTCCAAGAACAAATGGGCAATCTTTATGCTCGGAGATCATTAGTACATAAATATCAATGGGATAAATGAGCGAGCCTATTATAATATTGACATCTTTAAGGCCACAAGGTTTCTTGTTGGTTTTATCTACAAGCTTAATGACAACATCAGGGGCTCAAGAGTACAGGGAGAAATTTCCTCATAGATTTTTGCATAAAGACTGCAGGGAATAATATTGACTGGGGAAACAGGGTCACATAACCCAAAATAGGACTTGCACCCGAAGGATTATGATAAAATTTGTTTACATGCATCCTTACCTTCGGTACAACCTTTAAGATAAGAAGGGGTATCTTTATCTAGGTATACTTCTTTGTTAACCACTGGTATAGATGTTGTGAGTTCTTTCACTATATCAACATAACGTGGAGTCCCGCATTGTTCTATCTTAACGCTCTTCTTCCCCTTAGCTGAGGGTGTTCCCTTTGGCTTTCTACCATTTGGCTTACGGTAAGCTTCTTTTCGCCTCTCGAGTGGAGTAGTCTTCTTCTTTATGGCTTCCACCATGCAAATAGCTTTCGTCTCCCTGCTATATTTCAAGTACTTTTTCTCTGGAAAATCAAGAACTTAGAAAAGTCATTCAAAACATGCAACATGGTGTCAGTTTCGATATTTAACTCACGACATAAGTATTTTACTTTTGTAGTTCTAAGGGAAGACTTAATACTATCGTAAACAGGATCAACCTTACTCTTTTCCTTCGAACAAACGTACCAATTTTCAGCATTATACCTCATCATGTCAAGTAAACTTCAAGCCTCTGATATCTCGGTTCCCAGAAAAGAACCTTTGGAAGCACGATCTAAAGCTTGTTTACTTTGTGAGTCAAATCCACCATAAAACAAGTTAACTATTAAGTAATCAGGATAATGGTGTTCAGGGCATGCAAAGAGTATTTCACTGTACCTTATATATGCATCTACCAAATTCTCACCTTGTCATTGCTCAAAGCTGCTAATCTTCCTTCTTATTGTGTATAATTTCCTTTGAGGATAATAATAAGCATAGAACACAGTCAACAATTTTGACCAGTTCCTCAAGATGTTCACGGACTGACGTTCTAACCATTTGGCAGCTCCTCCGTCTAATGAATAAGGAAAGATTTTTGCCTTTATATTTTCATTATTCAGGTCATGCAACTGGAAAGTTCCACATGCAAGGTCAAAATTCTAATATGCATATACGGGCATCCAGTTGCATAACCTCGAAATATATTTTCTTTCACCTCATCAACCAGTCGATGGTTTATCTCATATGTTTTGCCACGTAGATCAGGACCAACTGATATAACATTCTCTCCTCGAGATCACTACAAAAAAAGACACATCGGTGACATTATGGCCCGGACGAAAACTTTTTCTGTCATGGTTATGACACTTTTATGATGATAATTGTGATAAAAACATGTATCATCATAGATGTGCTGGGCTCCTACTTCTATGATAAAAAAATTATGACATAAAAATGGCTTTTCGTCTTGGGCGGGCTGGAGACGCACTTGCATGACATTCTTTGGGCAGTCCATGACATAAAAAATCATGGCAGAAGTGAGGGCAAGGAAAAATCCAGGGAGTACCCGGTGATGTCTACAACGCAACCTTCTTCTTGTAGACATTGTTGGGCCTCCAAGTGCAGAGGTTTGTAGGACAGTAGCAAATTTCCCTCAAGTGGATGACCTAAGGTTTATCAATCCATGGGAGGCGTAGGATGAAGATGGTCTCTCTCAAGCAACCCTGCAACCGAATAACAAAGAGTCTCTTGTGTCCCGAACACACCAAATACAATGGTAAATTGTATAGGTGCACTAGTTGGGCGAAGAGATGGTGATACAAGTGCGGTATGAATGGTAGATATAGGTTTTTGTAATCTGAAATTATAAAAATAGCAAGGTAACAAGCGACAAAAGTGAGCGTAAATGGTATTGCAATGCTAGGAAACAAGGCCTAGGGTTCATACTTTCACTAGTGCAAGTTCTCTCAACAATAATAACATAATTGGATCATATAACTATCCCTCAACATGCAACAAAGAGTCACTCCAAAGTCACTAATAGCGGAGAACAAACGAGAGATTATGGTAGGGTACGAAACCACCTCAAAGTTATCCTTTCTGATCGATCTATTCAGGAGTCCGTAGTAAAATAACACGAAGCTATTCTTTCCATTCAATCTATCATAGAGTTCGTACTAGAATAACACCTTAAGACACAAGTCAACCAAAACCCAAATGTCACCTAGATACTCCAATGTCACCTCAAGTATCCGTGGGTATGATTATATGATATGCATCACACAATCTCAGATTCATCTATTCAAACCAACACAAAGTACTTCAAAGAGTGCCCCAAAGTTTCTACCAGAGAGTCAAGACGAAAACGTGTGCCAACCCCTATGCATAAGTTCATGGAACCCGCAAGTTGATCACGAAAACATACATCAAGTAGATCACGTGAATATCCCATTGTCACCACAGATAAGCACGACAAGACATACATCAAGTGTTCTCAAATCCTTAAAGACTCAATCAATAAGATAACTTCAAAGGGCAAACTCAATCCATTACAAGAGAGTAGAGGGGGAGTGTCGGTGTCAAAACCGGCGGATCTCGGGTAGGGGGTCCCGAACTGTGCGTCTAGGTGGATGGTAACAGGAGACGAGGGACATAATGTTTTTACCCAGGTTCGGGCCCTCTCGATGGAGGTAATACCCTACTCCTGCTTGATTAATATTGATGATATGGGTAGTACAAGAGTAGATCTACCACGAGATCAGAGAGGCTAAACCCTAGAAGCTAGCCTATGGTATGACTGTTGTTCGTCCCACGGACTAAAACTCTCCGGTTTATATAGACACCGGATAGGGTTAGGATTACACAGAGTCGGTTACAATGGTAGGAGATCTACATATCCGTATCGCCAAGCTTGCCTTCCACGCCAAGGAAAGTCCCATCCGGACACGGGTCAAGTCTTCAATCTTGTACCTTCATAGTCTAGGAGTCCGCCAAAGATGATAGTTCGCTATCCGGACACCCCCTAATCCGGACTCCTCGGTAGCCCCGAACCAGTCTTCAATGGCGATGAGTCCGGCGCGTTGATTGTCTTCGGCATTGCGAGGCGGGTTCTTCTCCAAACTCCATATACTTGTCGAATAGTGTCCGGCTTCTGATAAATGCTGCGCTCCTTGGCTTATACGCCCAATAATGGCCATCTTCCACGTGTTTGAATGAATGCGAAAAGCCAGGGTATTTTTACACTTACCCCCCTAGCTGTGCAAATGAGCCGCCTATAAAAGGGACGAGGATCTAGATCTGAGTCACACCATCCCCCCTCCGCGAGCTTTCATCGGAGCGCCTCTGACAAAAACCCATTCCATCATGGACAGTCGACGCGGCTCCTCCTCTCGCACTCCCAGCCCTCAGCCTGGAAATTGGGAGAGATGCTCAGTCCCGCATAGCGAGCTAGTTATACTCCAAACCAAGGGATTTCTTCCCCCGGCCTTCATGGTCCCAGTTCGAGCCGGACTTGCCACCTACAAGGGCGGAAAGCAAGCGGAGAGTGTCCCCGATCCCTCTAAAGGAGAGCGGGTATGCTTTGAATCTTATCTAGTAAGAGGACTCGGATTTCCAATTCATCTGTTTCTCCGGGGGATCTTGGAGTTCTACGGCCTCCAGTTGCACCACCTTACACCTGCCTCCATTTTGCACATCGCGGGCTTCGTGGCCCTTTGCAAACTGTTCTTGGGCATCGAGGCTCATTTTGCTCTGTGGAAGAGATTATTCTGCCTAGTACCCCGTTCTCATGAGGGTTCAGTATATCAAGTGGGCGGAGCCGAACTATAGCGCATCGCCGGGACCGGATATCTATCCGGAACCCCGAAGAAGGCGTCCGAAGACTGGCCTTCGGAATGGTTTTACATGGAGGACGTCCGCTGCCGGATCTGTTTGGATCGGCCTTCCGGAGTTTAGCAACGCCCTCTGAAGAAGCGCCTAAGCTGGCGCCCATGAGCCCCGGAGGAAAATGATCGGGGCGTCCTTTACTTGATGAGCCGAATAAGATTATCTGGCTCATGCGGATTGACCATGATTGGAGTCATGGCAATCTGCATTATGAGGTCTGTCTCTCAATATAGGGGCCACCCATGTGGGACTTCAGCGGGAGGACGATGCCACCCGCCATGGCCGTAAAGGGCGGGATCGGTCACCGAACTGATGAAGACCTTGTCCGCCATGTATAAAGGGAGGAGGAGGATTTTCTCCGCGTCGATCCACTGGCGGGTTTTCTTGAATAATCCTCGAAGTTGGGTAAGCAAACATCTTTGTGGCCTGTCCGATCCATGTTCCCGTGGTTAAATATCTCATTTCATGGTTTCTACGCAGGAACTGCGCCGGGCCGTGGAGAAGATACACAACCCGCCCCCACAACCCGAGGATCCGGAACGGTCCCTCGATCCGGCCTCCGAAGAGGACCCGGATATAAAGGTGGAGCTGATTGATGGGGTATATCACCAACTGAGCATCGATAATGCCTTGCGCCATTACGGCCGATTACTCCGGAATACTTCCAGCCTCACAGGTAACTGAGACCGAGGTCCCAATACTCTGATAATGACCCATCCGTGATTTTTTTGGGATCACTGTATACCAATGGTGTTTCGCAGGGGGTGCCTTCGAGGCAGGAAGCCGAGCCCGCGGCGGCTAGCCAACAAGGCAGACGGCCCCAGAAGTTAAAAAGAAGTGCGGTCCGTATCGAAACTCCGCCGCAACGGTATGGTGCGTCACCATATTCCTAGGATTGATTCCTGGAAGGCGTACTAACGCTGGTGCTCTTTTCAGGAAAAAGAGCGCTCGCCGGACTGAGTCCGGAGAGGTTGCCAATCGAACCTCCGCCAGCCAGGCTCCAAAGCCGGGTCCAAAAGCGGAGGCGAGCATGAGGCGTGCGTCGGATGCTCCTCCGACAGAGGATGCCGACAGACTGTCCGCCACCAACTCCGAGGTGGAGAGCGCCATGAATCACAGGCGCCGCCGGACAGTTCTTCGTGACGCATGTTTCTCCCAAGAGGCCTTAAATGCCTTCAATTCGGGATATGCGCACCTCCGTGCCGCTCAAGATGGTCTAGCCAGAGCCACGGAGCAGTATGTAAAGGACATACGGGTGAGGAAATTTGATGATTATATATGCCAAGAGCCCCGAGACTTAAAATAGTTAGAATAACTGATTTAAGGATCATTTGTTATCTGAGGATCTTACAAAAAGAATACCCGACTGTCCCGGGGCTTGAGGAATGCAAGGCCCAACTTGAGGCCGCACTAGCCGCCATGAGGGGAGCCACAGAGACCCCTCCGTAATAAATGCCTCAAAAGATAAGTAGTTTATGAAGTGCGGCGTGTGTAAATCGACAATAATATTGCAGATGGCGCGGACTAGATCCGGACAAGCAACAGCTCTTGCGCCGGTTGAAGGCGGCGAGGCGTGCTTACGAGGGTGCGGCAGGAGAAAAATAACCTCCAAGATGCCAACACCCAACTGGGTGAGGAACTAAAGGATGTTCGTGCCTAGTTGTCTGACTCCGTAAGGAGAATCGGCGGCTTCGTCGCGGCATTTTCAAGTAAGTGCTTGAGCGAACTTTGAAAGAGTTCGGCGAGGAAGGCGACTAACATAAACATATATGTAGGTTTGCTCACAGGTCGTCCCGAGGAGGAGATGCCCGTTCTTGGTGATCTTCTTCCCGAACTGCGTCGGCCTGCACTGAACGAGTTCGGCAGGTGATGAAAGGCGTCGCCCAGGCCTTGTGGCCATCTATCTCCCTGCCCGAAGGCATTGGGGAGCTGGCAGAGCGGCTGCAAGGAGCACGGCAGCGCTTTCTACTATGGAAGATATCGGCCTGCCGTCAAGGCGCCAGGGAGGCCTGGGCCATGGTAAAGACGCGGTACATGAAGGCTGACCCAGACCACATGGCCGAGGTCGGACCTGTGGGGCCTGATGGGAAGGAGATCCCTGTAAGCTTAGTGTACGGCCAAGTAGAACTGGCCACCAAGTATTCCCAGCAAGATTGTAAATTAGATAGCCTATTAGATGGCATTGAGGAGGAATACAATTAGTCGAGTTGACTATGTAATTGAATATGACATGAAAAATGTCTTCTAGCCGGATTGTAGATCGTTTGTCATAGCGGACCTTTTAAGCTCGACCTCGGGACCCAATAGTCCGGAGTGTGTCGAATACCCAGCGGTTATGTAAGAACCGGGCATGCATGGAGACAAGGCGTAGGGGTCATTATTGCTGTATCAGACAAGTGCCCAACTAGTTATGTTATATTACATGTGTAGTAAGAAACATCTTCCAGGGAGAATAGTTCCGTTAAGGGTTCCTTTCCCTGGGAGGCATGCCCTAAAGTGCATGTCCAAACTGCTAAAAAAAGGCAGAAAATCATCTGGGGGCAGATGGATAAATAGTTAAAAATCATCTTTCAATTCACCGACCGAATATTCCCTTGAGAACGCTAGCTTTCGGGTTCACCCAGTCTGAGGTACACATCCGGCTGACCCGCAAGTAATAATCGCAGAGGTGCTCCTTTACCACCTAGCCGAACAATCGGGAGCGTGGGGTAAGCACAAGAGCCAGGCAACCCAGCTTGGCCAAAACTTAAGTCATATCGATGCATATAATGGTGAATAAAAGGCACATGCGGAAGTTTGACACATGTGTTGGGCATGAAGCCCGTATAAATAAGCTTCATTAAAGATGCCCCGGGTATAATGGCGCGGACAACGCGTCAAGTATGTCTTGAACAAAGCGCAAACGAGCCTCTAAAGGCTTCAAGAAGAAGGAGGAGGAAGGAGAGAAATAAAGACAACAAAATAGAAAATGTGGGCGGAGGAAGGAGACGAACTCGAGTCCGCGCTTAGGCGTAGAATCTTCATAGGCGGGCTGCGTTCCATGGGTTCGGCTCGAGTCGGCTATCCGATCGTTTCACAGACGGTATGCTCCGCCGGTCGAGGACTTGGTCGATTATGAAGGACCTTCCCATTTGGGCTTGAGTTTGTCCTTTTTCTTGTCCGTGAGGCGTAGAACTAGTTCGCCAACATTGTAAGCTTTGGCCCGTGCTTCCTGCTTTGATATCTTGAGCTGCTGTTGATAAAATGCGGAACGAGCTTTTGCCACGTCGCGCCCTCCTCCAATGCGTCCAAACTGTCCTGCCGATCGAGCTCGGCTTCTCTTTCTTCATACATGCACACGCCGAGGTGAGTCATGCATTATGTCGCAAGGCAAGACTGCCTCTGCGCCGTACACCGTAAAAATGGTGTGAATCCGTAGTACGATTCGGCGTGGTCCGTAGCCCCAGTCTGGTCGAGCTCCTCAACCCAAAGTCGTGTTAGATTCCTTGAGGACCGCACTAGTCCGGGTTTAATCCGCTCATGATTAGACCGTTTGCTCGCTCGACTTGACCGTTGGTTTGAGGGTGATAGGCGAGGCGTGTCGAGCTTGATGCCCATGTTTTTGCACCATAATTTGACCTCATCGGCCGTGAAGTTGGTTCCGTTATCGGTGATGATACTGTGGGGACACCGTAACGGTGCACTACCCCTGATATGAAGTCTATCACCGGCCCGGATTCGCCGTTTTAACAGAGCTTGGCCTCTATCCATTTGGTGAATTTATCCACCATGACCAATAGGTATTTTTGCTTGTGGATTCCTCCCTTAAGGGGTCCAACCATGTCAAGCCCCTGGACATGACGGCCAGGTGATGGGTATAGTTTTGAGGGCGGTGGGTGGCATGTGGCTTTGGTTAGCAAAAAGCTGGCAACCGATGCATCTTTGGACTAAATCATGCGCATCTGCCTGGGCCGTCGGCCAATAAAATCCTGTACGGAAGGCCTTGCCTACAAGGGCCCGGGCTGCGGCGTGGTGCCCACCCAGTCCGGCATGAATTTCAGCCAGAGGTTTCGCCCTTCCTCTTGGAGATACACCTTTGAAGGACTCCTATTGTGCTTTTCTTATAGAGCTCTCCCTCATGGACTTTATAGGCTTTGGATCGCCGTACTATGCAGCGAGCCTCATTTTGGTCTTCGGGGAGTTCCTGCCTAGTTAGGTAGGCTAGGAATGGTTCCGCCCACGGGCGATGACCGCCATTATTTCGTGAGCGGAGGTGTTATCTCGGTGGCGAGCCTCCGATTGTGTCGAGTGTTCGTGTCGGCGGTGCGGTTGGGTCCGGATTGTTATTTCCGACTCCTTCCCATAATACGGATGGCTTGAACAGCCGTTCGTGAAGATGTTAGGCGGGATGGCATCGCGTTTTGCGCCGATGCGTGCCAATATGTCCACCGCCTGGTTGTTATCCGGGCTATATGATGAAATTGAGCCCTTGAACCGTCTTGACATTTTAGGACCGCATTGCGATGCGCTGCCATTTTCGGATCTTTGGCATCAAAGTCTCCATTTATTTGAGATATCGCGAGGTTGAATCCCGCACCTCTAGGCGTTTAATGCCCATGGAGACGCCATCCGGAGGCCGTGCGAAGGGCCTCGTGTTCGCTGCGTTGTTGGAGTCCGTATACATTATCTGAAGGACGTATTGGACTGTGTCCCGGTTGGGGACGTCAGACGACGCCAGCCCCAGTGCCGCCAACATTTTGGAGCCGTCAAAGTGCATGATCCAATTGGAATATGCGCCGTACTCTTTAGGGAGTTCGGCTTTGGTCCATTCGGCCACGAAGTCGGCCAAAACCTGCGACTTAATAGCTCGTCATGGCTTATAGGTTATGTCGAATGGAAGGAGCTCTATGGCCCATTTAGCAATCCGGCTCGTCGCGTCGCGGTTGTTTATAATGTCGTTAAGAGGTACTTCGGAGGCTACCGTTATCGAACACACTTGAAAGTAGTGTCGCAGCTTCCGGGATGCCATGAACACCGCGTATGCTATCTTTTGATAATGTGGGTACCGGGACTTGCATGGAGTTAGGAAAGTGGACACATAGTAAACCGGTTTTTGAAGAGGGAACCGGTGTCCGTCCGTATCTCGTTCGATGACGAGCACCGCGCTGACAACTTGATGTGTTGCGGCGATATATAATAGCATTGGTTCGCCCATGGTTGGTGCGGCCAGGACCGGATTTGTTGCCAATATGGCTTTTATTTCTTCGAGTCCGGCCGTGGCGGCATCCGTACACTCGAAGTGTTCGGTGCGCCGGAGGAGGCGGTAAAGGGGTAACGCCTTTTCTCCCAAACGGGAAATAAAGCGGCTTAGAGCCGCTACACATCCAGTCAATTTTTGTATTTGTTTGAGGTCTTTTGGGATATCCAATTGTGACAGAGCTCGGATCCTGGCTGGGTTTGCTTCAATTCCTCTACCGGACACAATGAAGCCCAGGAGCTTTCCGGCTGGAACGCCGAAGACGCATTTTTCCGGATTGAGCTTAATGTCATATTTTCGGAGATTGTCGAATGTGAGCCTCAAGTCGTCTACTAGAGTTTCGACATGCTTGGATTTGACGACCACGTCATCTACATATGCTTCCATTGTTTTGCCGATCTGGTTTGCCATACATGTCTGAATCATGCGCTGATATGTTGCGCCGGCGTTTTTGAGCCTGGAGGGCATTGTGTTGAAGCAGAATGGGCCGTATGGAGTGATGAATGTTGTTGCTGCTTGGTCTGGCTCCGCCATCTTGATTTGGTGGTAGCCAGAGTACGCGTCGAGGAAGCACAATGAGTCGTGTCCTGCTGTAGCATCGACAATTTGATCAATGCGAGGGAGGGGGAAGGGATCCTTTGGGCAAGCCTTATTAAGGTCTTTGAAATCAACACATAGGCGCCAGGATTTATCCTTCTTTGGTACCATCACCAGATTTGCTAGCCAGTCCGGATGTTTTATATCTCTGATGAATCCGGCTTCGAAGTTTGGCTAGCTCCTCTCCCATGGCCTGTCTCTTGGGTTCGAAAAGCGCCAAGAGCCTGTTTGGTGGCTTGAATCCTTTTAGGATATTTAGGCTGTGCTCGCCAGCCGACGTGGGATTCTGGCATGTCCAAGGGTGCCGAGCAAAAATGTCCCGATTTTCTCGTAGAAATTGTCGTAGTCTGGCGTCTACATCAGGGTTTAATTGTGCCCCAATGGAGGCCGTCTTTGCAGGGTCCGTTGGGTGGACTTGGAATTTGACTATTTCATCCGTTGGTTTAAAAGAGGTGGACTTGGATCTTTTATCAAGTATCACATCGTCCCTGTTCACCGTGGAGCGCATCGCAGTGAGTTCCTCGGCCGCTAGGGCTTCAGATAGTGCCTCAAGGTCTAGTGCGGCTGTCTTGTTTTCGGCGTGGAGTGCTATGTTCGGATCACTAGCGAGAGTGATGATTCCATTAGGTCCGGGCATTTTAAGCTTCATATACCCATAGTGGGGTATAGCTTGAAAAATTGTGAATGCCTCTCGCCCTAATAAAGCGTGATATTCGCTGCTGAATGGGGCCACTTGAAATGTGACCTCCTCGGACCTGTAATTGTCCGTGAGGCGAACACTACGTCCAGTGTGATTTTTCCTGCAGCATGCTTCCGGCTGAGGATTATTCCTCTAAAGGTTGTGCTGCTTCACTCAATGCGGTTCCATCTATCTCCATTTTTCGGAGGGTTTCCTTGTAGATGAGGTTTAGTCGCTGCCGCCATCCATGAGTACCTTAGTAAGGGCCGTCAATATTGGACCGAGGACCAATGCGGCTGGTGCTCGGGCTGTTCGAATTTGGGTTAAATCCGGCATTAAAGGTAATAGCCGTGTCCTCCATGGATTTATTGTTGCTACTTGGTAAACTTCGGCAAGGTTGCGGAGTGTTCGTTTCCGCATGTTATTTGATGCGAAAGTCTCAAAGACTGTTAACACCGTCTTTGGTGTTCTTTGGGCTGGGATTCTGAGCTAGAAGCTCTTCGCCACTTTTGGCCACTGCCGTAGTATCCAACATGCTCGAAGGCTATGAGTTGGAGTGGCGCCCTCTGTGCTATGAATTTTGCAGGGTCCGTTTAGCCAACCCTCCAGTACGGTTCCGTACCCTTTAGGGGGTTTTTGTTTTTTGATGTTTAACCTAGGTGTTTGGTGATGATGCACCCTTTTATTTCGGACTAGGGATGTATTCGGGGCCGGATTATCCCAAAATTTACTTTCGGTTTTCCAAGCACTCTCCGTCGCACAGTACTTTTGTACTATGGTCACCAAGTCAGCAAAGCGTGTAATTTCGTGACGACTTATGGCGTTTAGGATTCCCTTGTCCGTGCAATTATTGCAAAAAAGTGAGATTGCGTCCTCCTCTCGGCAGTCCTTTATCCTGTCCATAACCAGGAGGAATCTGGCCCAGTAATGATGTACTGTTTCAGCGGGCTCTTGCCGAATTCGGGATAGATCGCTAATGTTTGGGTGGGCGGGTGGAACTAGATCCGGAACCCCGTCCAATTTAAGACTCAGGGGCCGAGAAGTTTCCGAACTTGGAAGCTTGGATTTTTGAATGCTATCCAATGAATCCAACCCGCCGCCTGACTTTAAATTCAGGGCTTGGTCGACGTCTGTCCCTCTGCGGGAATCCGGCATGGAGGGATCGGGAATCCGGACGTAGCTAGTCCTTAAGATAGAAGAAGAATCGCCATATTGCTCCTCTATCACAGCAACATGATGGGTAGCCTGGGGAGAGTTGATCTCTCTCAGATCGGTTTTAGGCCCGATCTGGTCGTAGTTTGTGGCGACTCCCAGGGCGGCGATGCGATCCAAGAGCTCGTTTACGGAGGAGAGCTCGATCGGATCTAACTGCTCGACAAGTTCTGAGTTAACGTGAAGATTGGTTTCGATGACTCGAGAAGTCATCGTCGGCGCGGTGGCAGAACTGGCGGTCATAAGAAAACCACCTAACCGAAGAGTCTGACCAGTGGCCAAGGCTCCTTTGGCAATAGTATCGTCTTCAAAGACGGGATGAGGCATCCTTCCTGACGGCGACGGCACAGAGGAACTCTCAATGAAAGCACCAATGTCGGTGTCAAAACCGGCGGATCTCGGGTAGGGGGTCCCGAACTGTGCGTCTAGGCGGATGGTAACAGGAGATGAGGGACACAATGTTTTTACCCAGGTTTGGGCCCTCTCGATGGAGGTAATACCCTACTCCTTGTTGATTAATATTGATGATATGGGTAGTACAAGAGTAGATCTACCACGAGATCAGAGAGGCTAAACCCTAGAAGCTAGCCTATGGTATGATCGTTGTTAGATCCCACGGACTAAAACTCTCCGGTTTATATAGACACCGGATAGGGTTAGGGTTACATAGAGTCGGTTACAATGGTAGGAGATCTACATATCCGTATCGCCAAGCTTGCCTTCCACGCCAAGGAAAGTCCCATCCGGACACGGGACGAAGTCTTCAATCTTGTACCTTCATAGTCTAGGAGTCCGGCCAAAGATGATAGTTCGGCTATCCGGACACCCCCTAATCCGGGACTCCCTCAGAGAGAAACATCATAAGATCCAACTATAATAGAAAATCTCGCGATACATCAAGATCGTGCCAAATCAAGAACATGAGAGAGAGAGAGAGATCAAACACATAGCTACTGGTACATACCCTCAGCCCCGAGGGTGAACTACTCCCTCCTCATCATGGAGAGCGCCGGGATGATGAAGATGGCCACCAGTGAGCGATCCCCCCTCCGGCAGGGTGCCGGAACAGGGTCCCGATTGGTTTTTGGTGTCCATAGAGGCTTGTGGCGGTGGAACTCCTGATCTATTGTGTTCCTCGATGTTTCTAGGGTATATGGACATATATAGGCGAAAGAAGTCGGTCAGGGGAGCCACGAGGGGCTCATGAGGGTAGGGGCGCGCCCAGGGGGGCAGGCACGCCTTCCTGCCTCGTGGCCACCTCAAAGCTTCCCTGACGTCTACTTCAAGTCTCCTGGATTGCTTCCGTTCCAAAAATAACTCTCTCGAAGGTTTCATTCCGTTTGCACATATCATCTTCATCAAACATAGCATCCCCAAGCTTGTGGCTTTGCATATCATTAGCATCATGGGTATTCAAAGAATTCATACTAACAACATTGCAATCATGCTCATCATACAAAGATTTAGTGCCAAACATCCTAATGCATTCTTCCTCTAGCAATTGAGCACATTTTCCTTCCCATCATTCTCACGAAAGATATTAAAAAGATGAAGCGTATGAGACAAACTCAATTCCATGTTTTTGTAGTTTTCTTTTATAGACTAAACTAGTGATAAAACAAGAAACTAAAAGATTCGATTGCAAGATCTAAAGATATACCTTCAAGCACTAACCTCCCCGGCAACGGCGCCAGAAAAGAGCTTCATGTCTACTACGCAACCTTCTACTTGTAGATGTTGTTGGGCCTCCAAGTGCAGAGGTTTGTAGGACAGTAGCAAATTTCCCTCAAGTGGATGACCTAAGGTTTATCGATCCGTGGGACGCGTAGGATGAAGATGGTCTCTCTCAAGCAACCCTGCAACTGAATAACAAAGAGTCTCTAGTGTCCCCAACACACCAAAGACAATGGTAAATTGTATAGGTGCACTAGTTCGGCGAAGAGATGGTGATACAAGTGCAATATGGATGGTAGATATATGTTTTTGTAATCTGAAATTATAAAAACAGCATGGTAACAAGCGATAAAAGTGAGCGTAAATGGTATTGCAATGCTAGGAAACAAGGCCTAGGGTTCATAATTTCACTAGTGCAAGTTCTCTCAACAATAATAACATAATAGGATCATATAACTATCCCTCAACATGCAACAAAGAGTCACTCCAAAGTCACTAATAGCATAGAACAAACGAAGAGATTATGGTAGGGTACGAAACCACCTCAAAGTTATCCTTTCTGGTCGATCTATTCAAGAGTCTGTAGTAAAATAACACGAAGCTATTCTTTCCGTTCAATCTATCATAGAGTTCGTACTAGAATAACACCTTAAGACACAAGTCAACCAAAACCCTAATGTCACCTAGACACTCCAATGTCACCTCAAGTATCCGTGGGTATGATTATACCATATGCATCACACAATCTTAGATTCATCTATTCAAACCAACACAAAGTACTTCAAAGAGTGCCCCAAAGTTTCTAGCGGAGAGTCAAGACGAAAACTTGTGCCAACCCCTATGCATAAGTTCATGGAACACGCAAGTTGTCACCAAAACATACGTCAAGTAGATCACGTGAATATCCCATTGTCACCACAGATAAGCACGGCAAGACATACATCAAGTGTTCTCAAGTCCTTAAAGACTCAATCCGATAAGATAACTTCAAAGGGAAAACTCAATCCATTACAAGAGAGTAGAGGGGGAGAAACATCATAAGATCCAACTATAATAGCAAAGTTCGCGATACATCAAGATCGTGCCAAATCAAGAACACGAGAGAGAGAGAGAGAGAGAGAGAGAGAGAGAGAGAGAGAGAGAGAGAGAGAGAGATCAAACACATAGCTCTGGTACATACCCTCAGCCCCGAGGGTGAACTACTCCTCCTCGTCATGGAGAGCGCCGCGATGATGAAGATGGCCACCGGTGAGGATCCCCCACCGGCGGGTGCTTGGAACAGGGTCCTGATTGGTTTTTGGTGGCTACAGAGGCTTGCGGCGGCGGAACTCCCGATCTATTGTGTTCCTCGATGTTTTTAGGGTATATGGACATACTGGGCGAAAGAAGTCGGTCAGGGGAGCCACGAGGGGCCCACGAGGGTGGGGGCACGCCCAGGGGGGCAGGCGCGCCTCCCTGCCTCGTGGCCACCTTGAAGCTTCCCTGACGTCTACTCCAAGTCTCCTGGATTGCTTCTGTTCCAAAAATAACTCTCCTGAAGGTTTCATTCCGTTTGGATTCCGTTTGATATTCCTTTTCTTCGAAACACTGAAATAGGCAAGAAAACAACAATTTGGGCTGGGCCTCCAGTTAATAGGTTAGTCCCAGAAATAATATAGAAGTGTTTAGTAAAGCCCATAAACATCCAAAAAAGATAATATAATAGCATGAATTCTTCATAAATCATAGATACGTTGGAGACGTATCAGCATCCCCAAGCTTAATTCCTGCTAGTCCTCGAGTAGGTAAATGATAAAAGAAAGAATTTATGAAGTGTGAATGCTAGCAGGTGCACAAGTTTGATCAATGATAAAAGAAAGAATTTATGAAGTGTGAATGCTAACAGTAGCTCATCTCATAAAACTTTGCATGATCAAGTAACAAACTATTCACATGTTAAAGTATAGATCATAAACTTTCTTGAAAACTAACAAACCGTGTTATTAGTCATCAAACAATTACAATTCATCTTATTTTCACGAAGAGTCTATGTCAGAGCTTTGATTCAGCAAACTTCACATACTCAACTATCATTCAGTCTTCCATGATTTCTACCACTCAAAGCATATTTTTAGAACAAATAGTATTCATCGAACACAGAGAAAGATAGGGGCTTAATGATTCACCTCCCAACCTTTTACCTCAAGGGTAGTGTCAACAATAATAATTCATGATCAAATATATTTGAATGGCCATATATGCTTAGATATTTCCATCACATGATGCTTGCCAACTAAATAGTAGATTGGAATGAGAAGGAATACTACTGACTCTTGCATAAAAGTAAAAGATAGGCCCTTCGCAGAGGGAAGTAGGGATTTGCAGAGGTACCAAAGCTCAAAGCAAAAACAGAGATGAAAATAATTTTGAGAGGTATGCTTTCATTGTCAACATAACGACCAAGAGTTCCCAATATCTTCCATACTAGATACATTATAGGCAGTTCCCACGCAGAAAGGTAAATTTTTTTTACTCCCCCTCCACCAACATTCACACTCCACGGCTTGTCCGAAACAACGGGTGCCGTCCAACTATCAACATTCCTGTGGGAGTTTTGTTTAAATTATTTGCGATTTTGTTTTTGATCTTTTGATCATAGGACTGGGCATCCTAGTTACCAGCCATTTTCTCGTGAATGATGAGCGGAGTCCACTCATCATGAGAATAACCCACCTAGCATGGAAGATACTGACAGCCCCTAGTCGCTACATGAGCGATTCGGGCATACAAAACAGATTATTATTTGAAGGTTTAGAGTTTGGCACATGCAAATTTACTTGGAACGACAGGTAAATACCGCATATAGGTAGATATGGTGGACACTCATGGAAGAAACTTGGTTCAAGGAATTTGGATGCATAAGTAGTATTCCCGCTTAGTACATATATTTTGGCTAGCAAAGGATTCTAAATAGCAAGCACCACATGTTAGAGGATCCATAACAATATAACTTCTATACAAATATACCCAAGCATAACTCATTATGTTGTCTTCTTTGTCCAACTTCAACTAATTTGCTCAGGTTTGAAAATAATTAATGGGGCTCACAATCATAGAAGATGTCCAAGATAGTATATTTATATGTGAAATCTCTCTTCCTTCAATATTCTTTCATGAATTGTTCAGTGACCAATACAATGTTTGCTAACCTTCAATAAATTTACCACCTCTACTTCTTATATGTGAAGGATTTACTCCCCATGGGAAAGGCATATGAAACATATATAATTTTAGATTTATGACATTCAAATCATTCAACCATTTACTCATAGGATATAAGTGAAGCACACGAGTAAATGAAAAACTACTCCAAAAAGATACAAGTGAAGATCGATGAGTAGTCAAATAATTATGTAGCTATGTGAAGACTCTCTGTCATTTAAGATTTCAGATCTTGGGATATTATTCATACAACAAGCAAAACAAAATAAAACAACATTTCAAGGATAGCACTCATCATGTGAAGAAGCAAAAACTTAGGCTCAACCGATACTAACCGATAATTGTTGAAGAAGAAAGGTGGGATGCCTACCGGGGCATCCCCAAGCTTAGATGCTTGAGACTTCTTGAAATATTATCTTGGGGTGCCTTGGGCATCCCCAAGCTTGAGGTTTTGTGTCTCCTTAATTCCTTTTATATCACGGTTTCCTAAATCTCAAAAGCTTCATCCACACCAAACTCAACAAGAACTCGTGAGATAAGTTAGTATAAACCAATGCAAAAACCTTATCATTTTCTACTGTAACAAATCACTAAAATTATTATTCAACATTGTATACTAAATGCCTCTACATATTTAATACTCCTATCCTCAAATAGAACCATTAAACAAGCAAACATATGCAAACAATGCAAACAATGCAAACATAACATCAATCTGCCAAAATTGTACAGTCTGTAAAGAATGCAAGAGTATCAATACTTCCCTAACTCCAAACATTATGAAATTCTACCACACTGTAGAAAATTTATTAGAGCTCAATATGCAAAAAGTTCCAACATTTTATCATATTCTGACTTTTCTAGGGAATTTTTGCAACAGTGGTAAACTTTCTGTTTTGAAACAGCAACATGTATACTTGCAAAATAAGCATGGTAAAGGCTATCCTTGACATTTTTATTGAAAATAGAGATGCAAAACATTATTATAAATGACAGCAAGAAAATACTAACAAAATAAATTGATGCTCCAAGCAAAAAACATATCATGTGGTGAATACAAATATAGCTCTAAGTAAAGTTACCGATGAACGAAGACGAAAGAGGGGATGCCTTCCGGGGCATCCCCAAGCTTAGTCTCTTGGTTGTCCTTGAATATTGCCTTGGGGTGCCTTGGGCATCCCCAAGATTAGGCTCTTTCCACTCCTTATTCCATAGTCCATCGAATCCTTACCCAATACTTGAAAACTTCACAACACAAAACTTAACAGAAAATCTCGTGAGCTTCGTTAGCGAAAGAAAATAAAACACCACTTCACGGTACTATAATGAACTCATTCTTTATTTGCATTGGTGTTAAATATACTTTATTCCAACTTTTCTATGGTTTATAAACTATTTTACTAGCCATAGAGTCATCAAAATAAGCAAACAACACACGAAAAACAGAATCTGTCAAAAACAGAACATTCTGTAGTAATCTGTAACTAACGCAAACTTCTGGAACTCAAAAAATTCTACCAAAATAGGACGATCTAGATAATTTGATTATTGATCTGCTTCAATTTGAATCAGTATTTTATCACGTTCTGGTGGTTTTAAACAATTGTATTCGTGAACAGAAAGTTTCTGGAATTTTCAGCAAGATCAAATAACTATCATCCAAGAAGATCCTATAGGTCTTACTTGGCACAAACACTAATTAAAACATAAAACTGTGGCGACCGATTCTCCGGGTAATGAATCCCAGAAAATGGCCTTTGTGCTCACCAGCCCCAGGATAACTGTTAGCTGATGAGGCACCAACTTGATACAGAAATTCCAAGAAAAAATACAATATATGAAGTACAAGACCATTCTGGTCTGTGAGTACAACAAAAGGTTTCTAATGGTTGATGGCGGAAGCGGCTTATGGATCATCAGGGTCTATGGGACTCCAATTCCCACAGGAACAGCTGACCAGGTTAACTCCTATCTTCGCGAGACTGCTATCACCATTTCTTAGGTTCCGGGGTTGTCATCGCAACGCTCCTCTTCAAGCAAGAAATCTGGCCAAGACAATAGCCAGGGACAAGCCAGTGAGTACTTTGAATGTACTCGCAAACATTATGAACACAGGCATAATTTAACAACGATGTGCTGAAAATACTTTATGCTCATGATGTCAGTCACAGAAGATAAGTAAAACTCTGCTACGTGCAAGTATGTTATTTATGAATATGCAATAACATAGTAGTATTAAAATTATGAAATAAATAACAAGAGTAGTATTAAGATTATGAAATAATTAACAAGCATGCCACAGTCGGGCGTCTTAGCGACGCCACATAAAGGGCTTTAAAAGAAATGCCACGGTCGGGCGTCTTAGCGACACCACATAAAGGGCTTTAAAAGAAATGCCACAGTCGGGCGTCTTAGCGACACCACATAAAGGGCTTTAAAAGAAATGCCACAGTCGGGCGTCTTAGCGACACCACATAAAGGGCTTTAATAGAAATGCCACAGTTGGGCGTCTTAGCGACACCACATAAAGGGCTTTAAAAGAAAACACAGTGAATATCCAGGAGGTAGAACCATCCCAGGGATATTCGATAAAACCAATAACATCACGGGTTAGTCAACAATAATAATAATAATCATAATTATCACAAGTCACGAGTTGTGGTTCCAGTTCTGGTTTAACAGCTTCACCTCCGAAGACCGACACTAAGACCGACACTTGACCCATCCCAGACTGTAATCCTTAACCATGGACACGGCTATTCGAATAGGTTTAAGCTCTGCAGAGGGTGTACTCTTTACCCACGAGTAACATATTCCTTTAGTCCATCGGAACTAATTCCGTCTACGGTCTTTTTGTTGAAAACACACCTAACTTGCACACACCAGCTTAACCCACATGTGTCTGGAATCACCCACGACACCTGTTAAGCAAAACTCTAAGTGGGGAGGCTACAACCTCGACGTAACATGGGATCACAAAATTTATACCGCGCGCAAACTGGGGAGCTACCCCCTTTCGGCTACAACCGAAACACCCATGCTCCCAGACCCGGTGGCATGACTACCAGATGCCTCCAGTATCTTCCACCACGGCCTTTCTGTATGGTGTGTGCTAGGAAAGGGTTGACAACTTACTGAACCGTACCCTACTTGTTGTAGAGACGAGTGGTAGTACGAAGCAAGTATGGGGGTTACTGGCACAAGACTCGATCTATGGTCGACTCAGGAGGTTACAAGATTCCCTGCAAGATTAGTATAACAATGCAAATACTTCAAACAACAGATAGAAACACCACGTGACATACCCCCTCATGCCATACCGGACACGTCCGTCTCGACGGAGGACTAGGGACAAGACCGTGTCTACCCAAGACAGAGGCCTTCCCGGCTTTCCTCCCGGTATGCATGAAAGGCATATGACGGTGATTCCTATCACAATCATATCAACTCCATTTGCATGAATTTCTTTAGCATGCCCTCATGAGTAGGAACACATCCTCACATAAAATGACGTATGCTCGTGTCGGGGTGGTGTTATCACTGTGCCAAGCAACACACACGAAATTTACACCAGGGTTCAGAATGCTTGCCTTCAGGTCATGGGAAAGCAGGGTGCATTCCAAAACATCTTGAAATCCTCAAAAATCGTATTTAAAAGAATATATATGAATTATTACATAAAATCAAAACAGCACAAAGGGTTGTTTTGAATTTTTTTCAAATAAATCTTAAAATAAACTAGACAATATTTGTGAGAGGTAGGAAAAAGAATTAATTTATTTGGAGCTGTATTTAAAAAGATACAGCTTGTCAAAGTTTGGTCAAAAATCTGATATTAAAAATAAAATAGAAAAGAAAACGTTTCGATTGGATACGTACACGTCGAAGGCGTAAACTGGAAATGCGCTTCCACTTAACCCACATGGACTGGGCGGGGTCACTGACAGTGGGTCCAAGGGGCCCACTGGTCAGGTTTGAACGGTCTCCCCCGCCTCCTTCCTCCTCTGGCCGAATAGAGGCGGGGGCTCCGGCGACCAACGCCGGCGAGCGGCGGCTCCTCGCGGCCTCTGGAGGGCGGGGATGGATCCGCAAGACTGGGGTGGTCCTTTCGGTAGTCGAGGGAGTGACAGGGATGGAGTGAGCTGTCGGCGGCGAGCTCTGCGGCGGAGGGAGCTTCGGGAGCAAAGTGAGTTTGGGGCTGTGGTGGTCCCCGACCAAAATTGAGCGTGGGGTTGCACTCACGAGAGGGAGGGAGAGCTCTTGGTGGAGAGAGTGGAGAGGGGGAGTCACTGGTGGCGACGGAATCGGCCGGGACTTGGCGGCGACCGAACCGGCCGGACTCAGGGAAGATGGCCTTCCCCTCCTTGACTGTTGGCCAGGGTAGCACTAGGAAGATCATTTGAGGTTGCTCGAGGACTCGATTGAGCTCCGGGGCCCTTATATAGGCGGTGGAGGTCTGTTTCGAGGCGGCCGGCGATAAGGACGACGGCGAACCGCCTCCCTGTAGCGTCAGGGCGTCTTGGCGACGACGGGGGCTAGCCGACGAGCGAGGGGATAAGCTTGCGCTGCTCACAGGGGCAGGTGGCGAGCCGGGGTGGCTTTGGCGGCGCCGACCGTGGCAGAGGCGCGCTGCGGACGCCGGCGTGCCGCCAAGAGCTCTGTCGGCGGTGCTGTAGGCTGCCAGGGCGGCTTGGCGCGTTGCGGTGAGAAGGGGAGTGCGTGGCGTGGCGCTACAGAGTGGGCCAAAAACCAGGGGCGCGACGTGTCGGCTCGGGCGCGGCTCGTGCAATACGCGCGCTCTGGGCGCGTCCAGAGCACGCACGGAAGGTGCTCGACGAAATGCCATGGCATGCTACAGGGCTTGGGTGAGGTTGCACTTAGCAGATCTAGGTTAGGATCGTCTAGGTGCTTAGTAGACATGCTAGATTGCCTAGAGGTGCAAGGTCACAGTACAAATCAAAAATCATGTCAAAACAGATCATGCCCATAGGGTGTTTGACAGAATGCCAAGGGTACTTAAGCATTTCTTGGAGTGGCCAAAAACTCCAGATCAGTGTCTCCATGGATGTGAGAGAGGGTTGTGAAGTCAGTTTGCCAAAAGGAGAAACTTGCTAGTGCAAGTTTTGCAAAACTACAATTCTGGACAGAATGAAGAAGGCATCACTACATGGACCAAAAGTGTTCCAAAGAGTGCATGCTCCTGGACTTAGGGTTTTGGCAGGGAGGACTACAAGTAGGAAAAGGAATTATGGATAAAGGAGCAAGCTAGGAGATGGTTGCAGTACAAATCACCGAATGGCACCAGAATGAAGATGAGGATGATTCACTCAAATATTCCAAAGAACAACCCTAGGTTTTTGCATAAAGTTGAATGGCATGCTACCACTGACATCCCATAATTTTGGTGGAGGCTCTAGGGAAATATTTAATTAGGCTATAGTGCAAAAGTGTCCACTGGACCAGATTTGAAAAACAGGTGTAAAACTCAAAATATGAAATGAAATAATTATATTAATGCACACAAGTGATTTAGAGACATCACATGACATCTCCAAATTTTGGTTGGATTTTTAGCTAAATATATAAAAAGGTTGTAGTTCAAAAAGAGCTCCAAAATATTAAAACCATCATTTTAATGAATAAAGCTCAGGGTGAAATAATTTACTAAATAAATCTACTGATTAAGAAAATGATATACAGAGAGCATAGAAGTCCAACATGTTTTTGGAAAGCTCCACATGGAAAAGACATCTTAATGTTAACAGAAGAGTTCTGTAGTTAACAGAAATAAAATTTTTGAAACTCCTGGCAAAATTTTAACATCTAAAACTTGGCTAAATTTTTTGGGTGTTACAAAAACCACATCTAACCAGAGGCTAGATAAAAAATTTATTACTAAAAAGAACCAAAAAGCAAGAAACAAAAATAAAATTGGGTTGCCTCCCAACAAGCGCTAACGTTTAACGCCCGTAGCTAGGCATGATGATTTCAATGATGCTCGCATAAAAGATAAGAACTGAAACATAAAGAGAGCATCATGAAGAATATGACTAGCACATTTAAGTCTAACCCACTTCCTATGCATAGGGATTTTGTGAGAAAACAACTTATGGGAACAATAATCAACTAGCATAGGAAGGCAAAACAAGCATAACTTTAAAACTTTAAGCACATAGAGAGGAAACTTGATATTATTGCAATTCCTACAAGCATATGGTCCTCCCTCATAATAATTTTCAGTAGCATCATGAATGAATTCAACAATATAACTATCACATAAAGCATTCTTTTCATGATCTACAAGCACAGAAATTTTATTACTCTCCACAAAAGCAATTTTGTTCTCATGAATAGAAGTGGGAGCAAACTCAACAAAATAACTATCATGTGAAGCATAATCCAATTGAAAATTATAATCATGATGACAAGTTTCATGGTTATATTTATTCTTTATAGCATATGTGCCATCACAATAATCATCATAAATAGGAAGCATGCTTTCATCATAATAAATTTTCTCATCAAAACTTGGGGGACTAAACATATCATCTTCATCAAACATAGCATCCCCAAGCTTGTGGCTTTGCATATCATTAGCATTATGGGTATTCAAAGAATTCATACTAACAACATTGCAATCATGCTCATCATACAAAGATTTAGTGCCAAACATCCTAATGCATTCTTCCTCTAGCAATTGAGCACATTTTTTCCTTCCCATCATTCTCACGAAAGATATTAAAAAGATGAAGCGTATGAGACAAACTCAATTCCATTTTTTTGTAGTTTTCTTTATAGACTAAACTAGTGATAAAACAAGAAACTAAAAGATTCGGTTGCAAGATCCGAAGATATACCTTCAAGATTGGTTTTTGGTGGCTATAGAGGCTTGCGGCGGCGGAACTCCCGATCTATTGTGTTCCTCGCTGTTTTTAGGGTATATGGACATATATAGGCGAAAGAAGTCGTTCAGGGGAGCCACGAGGGGCCCACGAGGGTGGGGGGCGCGCCCATGGGGGCAGGCGAGCCTGCCTGCCTCGTGGCCACCTCGAAGCTTCCGTGACGTCTACTCCAAGTCTCCTGGATTGCTTCTGTTCCAAAAGTAACTCTCCCGAAGGTTTCATTCCGTTTGGACTCTGTTTGATATTCCTTTTCTTCGAAACACTGAAATAGGCAAGAAAACAACAATTTGGGCTGGGCCTCCGGTTAATAGGTTAGTCCCAAAAATAATATAAAAGTGTTTAGTAAAGCCCATAAGCATCCAAAACAAATAATATAATAGCATGAATACTTCATAAATTATAGATACGTTGGAGACGTATCACCCGGTTACGGTCGGTGGTCGGGGCCGAGCAATGCAGTGTGGTTTGTGCGTTTCTCTCATACGCGCATGTGTGTCAGAGGTGTTCGCTAACTGAAACCGAGCGAGGCGTTCGCTTACTGAACCCAAGTGATCGCACTAGCTAGCTACTACTGAACACGAGCGATCGATCCCACTACCTACTGAAGCCGATCGATCCCTTCCCTGCTAACTGAACCATAGTGATTCCTTTGCTATAGCTAACTAAACCCGGCTGATTCCTTCGCTGTTGCTGCTAACCGATTCCGAGAGTTCGATTGTTGTTGCGACTTACTGAAGCTGATCGAGCCCTCGTGCGAGATGAACAGTGCCCGTTGTTGCCGCGCGCGCGAAACGTAGAATGAGTCAAAATGTGGTGAGTCAAGCTAGTTGGTTGGTTTTTGATGAATAGTTCCCGGTGGGGGTTGGATGAACATGACCCCCTCCATGTAGGCGGTTGCCGCTGGATGAACAAAACCCCGAGGAGGCCGCCACACCCCACCCAGTTGGGGGTGGATGAACAGGACCCCATGGAGGGTGGATGAACACTAGCCTGTGGAGGCTGGAAGAAGTCGACGGTGGATGGACAGTAGCCCGTGGAGGCTTTAGTGAGGCAGTACATGGTGGACGAACAGTTGCCTGTGGAGGCCGGTTTTGTGGTATGCCACACTCCTCCTGATGAACAGGACCCCGTTTTGACCTTAGGCAGTTGGAGGAAAGACTGTTTCCTTTGTTTTGCGGTACGCCACACCCCTCCTGATGAACAAGACCCTGTTTCGACCGTACGCGGTTGGAGATAAGTCCAGTTTCTCCGTTTTGCGGTATGACAGGCCCTTCCTAATGAACAAGATCCCATTTCAATCATCGGTGGTAGTATAGAAGATCGTTTTCTCCGTTTTGTGGTATGACAGACCCCGTTTCGGTTGTTCTGTTCAAGTAGTTGGCTCCCGTTGAACAGGGCACATTTCAACACAGTCAGTTGCCTCCCGATGAATATGAGGTCATTGTTGTTGTTCGTGTACATGAGCCCTGGTCGTACGTATGCGCAGGTAGGCTTTCAAAACCCTGTAGGTATGTACGTACGTGGCCATATTTTTTGTAGCGTGGTTGTACTTACGTGTACACAATTTAGATGGGGCTTCCTGAATTGCTATGTCGAGGGCTCTACTATGACACGTGTCACTCTTTACATGCCCATGATTCATCGTTGCAGAGAAACGGATCGATCAGTATGTACGTACACATTCGCGACAAGACATACAATGGTACGTACGCTTCAACCTGGTGTGTCCCAGCTGTCAGGGGGATAAGAGGCACTTTCTTGCGTTCGAAGATATCGCTGGTGGGTCCTAGCTGTCAGGGGAAGGAATCTTTTTTGCGCGTAATATGGAGGCGCCTTCTTGCATCCGAAGATGTAGCTGTTGGGTTCCAGCTGCCACGGGGAGGAAGCTTTTTTTCCGCGTAATAAGGTGGCACTTGCTTGCGTGCGAAGATGTCAGGGGAGAAATATTTTTTTGCATGTAATATGGAGGCACTTCCTTGTGTCCGAAGATGTAGCTGGTGGTCCCAGCTATCAGGGGGAGGAAGCTTTTTTCCTGCGTAATAAGGAGGCACCTTCTTGCGTGAGAGGATGTAGCTCATGGGTCCTAGCTGTCAGGGGTAGGAATCTTTTTATTTCACGTAATAAGGAGGCAAGTGTGGCCATGGACCATGGGTCCCTACTGTCATCCTCCCACATACATCCCTCTTCCAATGGCTGTTGTTGGTTGACAATGCCGCGCCAAGAGAACCAACGCGGTGGATGTCAACGAGGCCTAGGAAGTGAACGACCCGGAGCAGGCGAAGACACAACAGTGGATGCCTACGGAGCAGACTAGGAGGGTTGACTGGTTCGGCTGCGGTGTGATGCTGCCGTTGCCGAAGAATAACAAGAGGTGTGGGTGAGTAGAGGGATGGCCTGGACAACGATGCGAGTAGGGTGGGATAGTGAGGTATGCGCGGCAGCACAACCGGCCATGGGAGGCGGGAGCAGGCGGTCTCGCCGGGCGGTGGTTTGGGAGGCTGAGGCCAGAATCCGAGACTGAAGAAGCACGACAGCCATTGGATGGACATCCAATGATCACTGCTGCTAGAATCGTGTGTTGACTATAAGTTGACAAAGCCTTGCGTACCGTCAAGTTAGTACGCCAAGAAGTCAGCATCACATCTGTGGCGAAAAATATACAGCCCATTTTCTATTTTTAATAATTTACAACCCATTTTTTAATTCTTATGGAATTTACCGCAACCCATTTATTGTTTGTTAACATTATAGCCCATTTTCTAGCCGGGACGAGGGTTAAAAAATTGGACCGGATTTCCCACATTTTGGTGGGGTCCGAACTATTTTTATCCCAAAATTTCGAGTCAGATTCAATGTAATTTCAAAATAAATTTATATTTGGTTAAAATACAATAAAATTTTGCGCGTGCAACAAAAATGTAATAAAATTAAAAATCTCAAAATCTAGAAAAAAACTAATTACCGTTCGCTGTGTTTTTTATTTACAAACGATTTATTATTACTTAAAGCCCATTTTATGGGCAAGCCGAATGCATCCCTCCTCGTCTTTGCAACCTAGCCTGGCGGAGAAAAACAAGTTGGCTTGCATTGGGTATTCGTCAACAAAAATAAAGTTGGGCTAGCCTTTTTCACAAAGGAAAAAACACCTAGGCTTTTTATTTGGTCAAAATAAAATAATAGCCCGGGCTACACGGGCCACTACCCCCGCACAGCTCGGTTGATACCCTGCTCTGGCTCAGCACCAAAAAACATCGCTAAAAAACTGCACGAGCTGCTGGGTTCCTGCTGTCAACCACTCTTTGTGAAATTCTCTTTTTTATTGACTACGTTGACAATGGCGTGGGACCCAAATGTCATGAAACCATTAGGAGGAAGTTTTATTTTATTGTAGTAACAAGGAGGCACTTGCTTGCATATGGACATAGCTGTCGTGGGTCCCTACTGTCATCCTCTCCACGTACAGGTGATTCCTCTTGTTTGTTGACCATGTTGACAATGCGATACTGCGGTGCCACGGCAAGCACAACAAGGCGAAGGACGATGGAGAGGGCATCGCAGGCCCTACAGATGGTCTAGTACAACACCGGCTGCTCATTCAGAAAGCTAGGATCATCATCCCCCATGTCCACGACGACATTGTGTTGGTGCAACAAACATCTGCGTCGTTGATCTGACTCGTACACAAACGTGCTAACGATCATACAGCCAGCACAAACGTGTAATGCAAGGCCAAGCCAGAAAAGCCGCTCTTTGTGAGATCATGGAGCGCATCAAGGATAGCAAGACATCAGGATATTGCCTTGGGGTGGACTCCCTTGCCAGACAGGAGAGCCCGACCAGGTCGAGACACCCTGGGAACAAGTCCAGAATTGTCCCGACAGGCCTTCCGGGGCTGCCAAGACTAAAACCCCTGCCAAGACGCCACCGCTCCACCGCACTGCGACGCCAGTCACTTATCGATGCGGTGTCAAACCCCCCAGGCGATTAAGTGGCATTCGCTAAGCACGTGGCAGCTTGCTGGAAGATAGATCACCCCCATTTGACACTTGTCGAGAGGCGTGTCAAGATGATAAGCAACAGATGGCTAAGCAATGGAATAAGCTTGCTGGGGATGCACCCCCGCACGCCACCTAAGGTAGCATTTATGGCATTTTGTCCTAAGTGCCAGAGTTAGGTATGATAGCACTGTTGGCTATCTAATCACAAGATAATGTCTGTTTCGCCATTGTGGTTACCCCTTGGACTGTAAAAGGAGGTCCAAGGCAACCTAGAGAAGGATTCGGACCATCTCACACTTGTAGACACGTAGCAGCTCTCCCTGAGACCACCTTGCCGGGTTTGAGCCCTGTGTGTTGTCGTGTCCCCCCATTCAATCCACCAAAGCAGGAGTAGGGTTTTACGCTTTTTCGCGGCCCGAACCTGGGTAAAAACTGCCAGAGTCCCATCATCGTGTTGTCTCATGACCTCCGCTCTTTGTGCAACGTGATCTCCCCTTGCCGAACCACAAGGGGCCGGTGGCCCCATAGGTGATCGTGTTCGTCCACGACATCTTTGGCACGCCAGGTAGGGGGAATCGCTTGCGCGAACCCAAAGTTGTGAACAGCGCATCAATCTTCGTCATCATCTTCTCCATCCATGGTGCCCAAGAAGAAACCCGGCGCGACCGCGCACCCCTCCACTTCGAAGGCCCCCTCGCACGCAGCTGATACATCTCCAACGTATCTATAATTTTTGATTGTTTGATGCTGTTATATTATCATTCTTGGATGTTTTACAATCATTTTATAGCAACTTTATATCATTTTTTGGGACTAACCTATTGACATAGTGCCCAGTGCCAGTTGCTGTTTTTTACTTCGCAGAAAATCAATACCAAACGGAGTCCAAACGCAGCAAAACTTTTTGGTGATTTTTTCTGGATCAGAAGACACCTGTTGAGCCAAAGAAAAACCAGAGGGGGGCTCCGAGGGGAGCACAACCCACCTGGGCGCGCCTGGGGGCCCAGGCGCCCTGGTGGGTTGTGCCCACCTCGGCGCCTCCCACACCGCCTCTATTCTATAAATACCCCAATATTCCAGAAACCCTAGGGGACTCGACGAAAAACAATTCCAGCCACCGCAAGTTCCAGAAACCATAGATCCAATCTAGACACCATCACGGAGGGGTTCATCATCCTCATTGGTGCCTCTCCAATGATGCGTGAGTAGTTCATTGTAGACCTACGGGTCCGTAGTTAGTAGCTAGATGGCTTCCTCTCTCTTTTTTGATTCTCAATACAATGGTCTCTTGGAGATCTATTTGATGTAGCTCTTTTTGCGGTGCGTTTGTTGGGATCCGATGAAATTTGAGTTTATGATCAGATCTATGATTCTATCCATGAAAATTAAATAGTCTTTTGATCACTTATATGCATGATTACTTATAGCCTCGTATTTCTTCTTCAAATCTTTGGTTTAGTTAGGCCGACTAGATCGATTTTTCTTGCCATGGGAAGAGGTGCTTTGTGATGGGTTTGATCTTACGGTGCTCAATCCCAGTGACAGAAGGGGAAATGACACGTATGTACCGTTGCTATTAAGGATAACAAGATGGGGTCTATTCCTACATGAATAGATATTGTCTACATCATGTCATCGTTCTTATTGCATTACTCTGTTTTTCCATGAACTTAATACACTAGATGCATGCTGGATAGCGGTCAATGTGTGGAGTAATAGTAGTAGATGCAGGCAGGAGTCGGTCTACTAATCTTGGACGTGATGCCTATATAATGATCATTGCCTGGATATCGTCATAATTATTTGAAGTTCTATCAATTTCCCAACAGCAATTTGTTTACCCACCGTATGCTATTTTTCTTGAGAGAAGCCACTAGTGAAATCTGCCGCCCCCGTGTCTATTTTCCTATCATATATTTTTAGATCTATTTTGCTATTCGCCCTTTCCATTCATTTGCCACTTTTGTTTTCAGATCTATATTATCAAAACCCCGAAAATACCTCGCTGAATTTTATTTGCTTTTATTTGCATCTATCAATCTACTACAATTTTGTCCCGTCCACTTGACAATTTCTGGCACCGTTACCCGAAAGGGATTGACAACCCCTTTAACACGTTGGGTTGCAAGTATTTGTTCTTTGTGTGCAGGTACCGTTTACGTAGTGTTGCGTGGTTCTCCTACCGGTTCGATAACCTTCATCTCATCACTGAGGGAAATACTTACCGTAGATGTGCTGCATCATCCCTTCCTCTTTGGGGAAATACCGATGTAGTTCAGGCTGCATTAGCAGCCGCTAACGCCGTAGGCGCCGCGACGTCGTTGGGCGAGGCGGGTACCACGGGTGACGGGACCAGTGCAGGTTGCGCCTTCGTTGTATCCCCCATGGCCAAAGCCGGGGGAGGAAACGCCAGGGTGGGCAGCATCAACAGCATCCTGATGAGCTTGGCCCAGAAGCCGCGGGTAGAGGGAACACCCAGTCTATACCTCCCCGCCGCATGGGTGAGCATAGCCGCAACAGCGATGCCCGCTCTGGCACAAGCCGCGATCCTCTAGTTACACCCACCATGGGCATGGCAGCAAGGCGCACACCTTGCCCAGAGCAAGATGGGCAAGGCGGGGCACTGAACGGGGCTGTCGACCCCCAAGCACGACCTTCTCATCACCAGGCCGCCTTGTCGATCGGTTCACGGCGGCAAGAATGCGGCGACTCCTGCTGGTTCTACTAGGATTCGAGCGACATCGTGGTCCGCCTCATTGGCCATGCCAAGCACTGCCTCAGAAGCAATGGTGTGGGCCCAACTCGTGTTGAATTTTCCACCGGTGGCTGACAAGATGGATGAGTGGAGGGCCACCATCCAGAGCTTGCTTGGCTTCACTGATGCTGATAAATTGCAGCATGCGGCGCCGTCGCGATGTCCGCGAATGATGACGGCGGCCTGGGCTGATGGTCGCGTTGAGGGGGCTACACCAACAGTGCAATCCCCTCCGCGACGACATGTCCAGGGGCAGCCTCCGCAAACTCAGCGTGCTGACGAGCCTGACGATACTTTGATGGCTTCGTCTGACCCGCGAACTCATCGAGACCAGCGGCGGGTTTTCGAGACTGGCGGAAGGAAGACGCGCGCGCCACCATAGAGCAGCACCGGGAGACACACTGTCAATCCAACAGATGCGATGGCCGTGACGTTGACGGACCCGCGCCCAGTGCGGGCGGGTACTTGCCTTACGAGGTTCGGTGCCCCGCCTTCACTCGCGAGCTGCGGCAGGTCCACTGGCCATCAGCCCGAGTCTTCAAGCCCGACAGAGTTTTTGGGCATCTACATGCACTACTGCAGGTTGCTCCTAACGCGACACTACGATCATAGACACTTCTATGCAATTGTGTGTGATGCAATAATCGCAAACGGTGGTGTAAAAAAACATCAAAAAAGGTGCAAAACGTTTGCGATGGCGTATGCATCAAACAAGGTTCAGATTTTAGTTGCGTGCGTGATGCAGGGCACACGGTTCAGTTCAGTTAATTGTTTGCGATGAGGAGGAACAAAAGAAATGGGCAGCTAGATGAAGGTGTGTGCGATATACATCATACGGTTCACTCGGATGAACTGTTTGTGATTAGGCAACACAAAATAAATGGTCAGCCAGATCAAGGTGTGTGCGATATACGGCATGCGGTTCACTCGGATGAACTGTTTGCTTTGAGCCAAGAGAACAGAAACGGTTCAATATAACACTACAAAAAAGACACACCCCTGACATTTTGGGCCGAACGAATTTTTTTCTGTCATACTTATGACACTTCTATGATGATAATTGTGACAAAACCCGGTATCATCATAGATGTGGTGGGGTCCTACTTCTATGACAAAAAATCATGACAGAAAATGGGCTTTTCGTCCTGGGCAGGCCGGAGACGCAGCTGCATGACATTCTTTGGGCCGTCCATTACGGAAAAAACCATGGTAGAAGCGAGGGCAAGGAAAATATTGGGGTGTTCCTGGTTACGGTGGGTGGTCGGGGCCGAGCGATGCACGTTTCTCTCGTACACGCACGCGCGTGGGTGCGAGTCGTTGGGCTCTAACTGAACCCGAGCAGGCGTTGGGCTCTAACTGAACCCGAGCGATTGCACTGCAGGCTACGCGTTACTGAACCCGAGCAATTGATCGAAGGCTGTTAACTGAACCCGATCGAGCGATTCCTTCACTACTGCTGCTAACTGAAGCCGATTGATGCTGCCTCTGGATGAATAGTGAGCATTGCTGGGGGGTTTGGATGAACAGTTCCCGGTGGGGGTGGATGAACAGGACCCCGTGGTGTTGCCTCTGGATGAACATGACCGCGATCGATCGAGCTGGTTGGGGCTGGATGAACAGGACCCCGTGGAGGGCTGGATGAACAGGACCACCCCGTGGAGGGCAAGATGAACAGTAGACGGTAGAGGGCTGGATGAACAATAGCCCGTGGAGGGGTGGTTGAACGGGAGCCCGTGGAGAGGGCTGGTTGAACAGTGGCCGATGGAGTAGCGCGCGGTAGAAGCTGGATGAACAGGAACCCATGGATGAACAGTCGCTGGTGGAGGCTGGAGGAGGTCGACGGTGGATGTAAAGTAGCCCGTGGAGGCTGGAGGGGGTCGACGGTGGAGATGAACAGTATGCTGTGGAGTCCTGTTTTGCGGTACGCCACACCCCTCCCGATGAACAGGACCCCCGTTTCGACCGTAGCGCTCCAACACAAGTCCGTTTCCTCCGTTTTGCGGTACGCCACACCCCTCCTGATCAACAGGATTTCGACCGTAGGAGGTCCGTTTCCTCCGTTTTGCGGTACGCCAGACCAGTCCCGATGAACAGGATCCCGTTTCGACCGTGGCCGGTCGAACACAAGGCCGTTTACTTCGTTCTGCAGTACACCACTCCTTGTTTCCATCGGCTGTTCCATCCAAGCCCTCCCGATGAACACGACAACGCATTCCGTTCCAACCCAGACGGTTAGCTCCCCATGAACACGATGACGATGTTGTTTCTCCGTTCCGACCCAGTCATGTACACGAGCCCTGGCCGTATGTATGCGTGAGTAGGCGTTCGAGACCCTGCCTGTATGTACGTACGTGGCCATATTTTCTTTCTTGCACACTGGCCGCTGTACATACGTGTACATGCTACGTGCGCACCTCTACTACGACACGCGCGCGCCTCTACATCGACCAGTATGTACGTACACGTTCGCGACCAGAATGACAACGCTACGTACGCTTTGACCAGGTGGGTCCCGACTGTCAGGCACTTCCTTGCCTGCGAAGATGTAGCTGGTGGGTCCCAACAGTCAGGGGGGCGAATCATTTTTTTTGCCTAGCCGCACTTCCTTGCGTGCGAATATGTAGCTGGTTGGTCCCAGCAGTCAGGGGGAAACATTTTTTTCATGAAATACAGTTGCCCGTCTGGTGGTTCCCTGCTGTCAGTGGAGGAATACTTATTTTGCGGTAATAAGGAGGCACTTCCTTGCGACCGCCATGGACCCAGGTGTCAGCCTCTCCACGTACAGTACTCTTCCAATGGAAGCCGTTCCTTGACCACGTCGACCACGCCGCGTCGAGAGCACCAGGGCGGTGGACGATGGCGAGGCCTAGGAAGTGGACGATGCGGAGCCGGGGAAGACGCAGCAGTGGAAGCCCGCACGGAGAGAAGTACGAGGTTCACTGGTTGGCTGCGGTGT